>ARYC01017148.1:0-98361 GCA_000711775.1 Oxytricha trifallax
TTTGTGTTTCTTTACTTGCTTCATAACCCTCTCAATTACAAAGAAACTACCAATATAGTGAAGCAAAATGCGCAGTTGCTTGCGAAGTTTGCGATCGCACAAGAGAATAGCTGAAATGATCATGAGAATTAAGGAATGAAGCTGACCAAGCTTGTAGAACGCTGATGTGTAGTAAAAAATCATAGTATGCACGCAGCTCACTCCCTCTGCAGCACTGATTAGTAAGTAATGCAGCTATTAAAACTATAGAGTGTAAAAGAATCAAGGGATGTGCTTACATGCAAAGTGTAGAGAGCTCACCATCATAGAGTTCGACGCCAAAGTCAGTAGTAGTTGCAAATATTGAAAACTTACAGATAATCAAAAACAAAGTCATCTCTGCAGGCTTTGTCACGGTGCTGGTTGGAAGCATTAGCACTTCGCAACCTACGTACAACAAACATCAGTAGTGAGGCAGCTTCACTGTAGAGCTTAAAGTGATAGGATCGTGGTAGTTGTGATCATTAGTTGTTCATATTTAATTATAAATTAATAAGTTTATAATTTAGTTATAGTGTCTGATTATAGGCTTAATAGTGAATTGCTTATATCAAGTCAACACAGGTATGCTCTTAAGAAGAATGAAGCTTGCATGATGCTGGGATTTGGCACCACACATCCCTGGCTGCGCCAGGGAGTGGGAGCGGGGGGGCGTCCTTCAAATTTACTTGTTTTATATCTACAGCTCTGTCTACTCTCAACTGGTACTGGGAATCGCTGTTTATTAATATTGACTGATAGTTATAATTAAGAATTTAACTGAAACATCCAAATTCGATTAGTGTAGTATGAAATTAAAATACGTTATTAAGTTTTAATACGAAACTTGAAACTTCTCGATTGCGCAAAAGTTGAGAGCTGGCAGCGCCCGAGTGGAGTGGCTCGATCTTCATCACTACTGCTCACTACAGATGTTTCTTGATATCAGACTGTGCGTCTCATGCTGGTTCACTCATCTATCATACTGGATTCTCATGATTCGTACTGATAACTCATCTAGGATTTTCTCGAGACATTGATTTTTTCAAAATCTATTTCAAAAATTCGAGAAAATCCTAGATGAGTTATCAGTACGAATCAGAGAATCCAGTATGATAGATGAGTGAACCAGCATGAGACGCACAGTCTGATATGAAGAAACATCTGTAGTGAGCAGTAGTGATGAAGATCGAGCCACTTCACTCCGGCGCTGCCAGCTCTCAACTTTTGCGCAATCGAGAAGTTGCAAGTTTCGTATTAAAACTTAATAACGTATTTTAATTTCATACTACACTAATCGAATTTGGATGTTTCAGTTAAATTCTTAATTATAACTATCAGTATCAGTCAATATTAATAAACAGCGATTCCCAGTACCAGTTGAGAGTAGAGAGAGCTGTAGATATAAAACAAGTAAATTTGAAGGACGCCCCCCGCTCCTACTCCCTGGCGCAGCCAGGGATGTGTGGTGCCAAACCCCAGCATCATGCAAGCTTCATTCTTCTTAAGAGCATACCTGTGTTGACTTGATATAAGCAATTCACTATTAAGCCTATAATCAGACACTATAACTAAATTACAAACTTATTAATTTATAATTAAATATGAAAAACTAATGATCACAACTACCACGATCCTATCACTTTAAGCTCTACAGTGAAGCTGCCTCACTACTGATGTTTGTTGTACGTAGGTTGCGAAGTGCTAATGCTTCCAACCAGCACCGTGACAAAGCCTGCAGAGATGACTTTGTTTTTGATTATCTGTAAGTTTTCAATATTTGCAACTACTACTGACTTTGGCGTCGAACTCTATGATGGTGAGCTCTCTACACTTTGCATGTAAGCACATCCCTTGATTCTTTTACACTCTATAGTTTTAATAGCTGCATTACTTACTAATCAGTGCTGCAGAGGGAGTGAGCTGCGTGCATACTATGATTTTTTACTACACATCAGCGTTCTACAAGCTTGGTCAGCTTCATTCCTTAATTCTCATGATCATTTCAGCTATTCTCTTGTGCGATCGCAAACTTCGCAAGCAACTGCGCATTTTGCTTCACTATATTGGTAGTTTCTTTGTAATTGAGAGGGTTATGAAGCAAGTAAAGAAACACAAAATTCTCTGAAAGAGTGTGTCGTATGCAGGAAATCAAGATTGGAAGCTGGCATTGAGTGGGTGCTGCAAGTGAATTACAGTGCTTCCCGAACTACACTAGCCTTACAGCTAAATTTGCGAGAGTAAAGAGTAAGTAGAAATCAATCAAAACCCCTAAAACCCTCTACTTGATTTTAACTGAATTTATCCATAGGTTTTGGGGTTTATACCTTGCTGATGACAGCATTCACAATTTTGATACACTATAGTGTAATTTTAAATAAAAGAAAGAAGAATAAACAAAGCAAACTCTCATTTATTCACAGAGTAAATGGACTAAATTTCTAAGGAAGTATTGAACATTTCGAAGGAGATACTGTTAAGTTTAGAATCTATGGGAGCTAAATTTACACTTAATAAGATTTCATTAATACCAATCAAAGATAAAATGGCTAGATTTGAAGGATTTTTAAATAACAATAGTGATCAATTCTTGTTTGATGGAAACCCCAAAACTTTTACTCCCTCTAATTCTAAAAATCAGAAATAAAATCTAAATTAAAATCTCAAATTTTAAAATAAGAATCAAAATCACAAATAAATCAAAGTTTTGGGGTTTATACTTGAAACAATCAGTAGTTATCAAGAATTGCAGCTAATCATCTGCCCAGATATAAGCTGAGAATAAAATGATAAATGAATCAAACCAATAAGGAACTAACACTAACACTTAAGAATTACAAATTAGAGCAATACACCATGATCTTCCACACTTTCGTAATCATGAACTTGTTCAACCAAATTAACTCAAGAAAGCTTGAATGGGCTGATTTCAACATTTTCGAGAGATTCTTCAACAACTTCAGTTTTCTTTAAGTGGTAAAGTGGGGCTTTCACCCACTTGACCTCTCTAAGTTTGCCTATAGTTTGCAGGGAGTTTCACCCCAGCCTCTCTTAGTTATACCTATAACGCAGGGAGTTTCACCCCAGCCTCTCTTACTGCTTGCTAAGGTGTTGCTGGAGTTCCACCCAGCATCTCTCTATACCTGACCTAAAACCTAGAAAAATAATAAATAATTATAAATAATTATTTAAGTAATAAAAATAAAAATTTACAAAAAACCAATTTATCGAATTAATTTAATTATTATTTTTAGCCAATTATAGTAAATTCAAGGATTTTCGTGGTATTCGCGAATAACATCATAAAAGTTTTAAATTTAGCTATAGTTATGAATTTCAAGTTGCCGTTCATTTTAGAAAATTTAAGCCTACTTTTACTTTGAAAATCTTTGACTTTGATTTTTAAGCACAGTACTCCTAAGCTACAGTAAGTAGTCCCCCAGTGGTGTTGGGGTTCACACCCTAATGGCTGAAGTGACGTAAGACCTCTCAAGCTGTACTCTCGCCGGGGCTCTGCAGGACTGTTGCTGATTGTGGCTTACTGCTTAAGTTCTTACCTAAAGACTAAAGGACTGGTCTAAGCTCAGCGAAACTAGACTAAACTTGTTGGTGTTTGCTGGTAACTGGTAAGTGCTATTCACCTCCTTAACCTACTATAGGCGTCCTCTATGCGTGCTTGCTTCTCTGGCGTGTTGTTGATACTTGGCTTGACTTGTTTGAGTTAGTTTAGTGTTCGTTCCTTCGCTGCCTAGGCTCAGTGTTAAGTTGGGGTTTACAAACCTTGCTCACAGTGAATAGTTATTTGCTTTCTATTTGTCTAAATTAACGTCTATCGGGATCATGGTGTTTGGTATAGGCTGGCTACGACCTACCTTGAAAGCCCACCTTCGCTGTCGAGCGGTCCTCTGACCAGGGCATCCAATCTTTGGTGTTTATTGCACTGGGGAAAGGTTGCTTGCGAGCGTTGGAGCCTTAACAAAGCATGTTTGAGTAGTTATCTTCACAATTCCAGCTCATTTTGCTAATTTTGGCCTTGAAATCGCGGAGGGACGCGTATTTCGGGAAGGTCTGATGGTCTTGATGCGTCCCCTATCACCTCTTGCATGTCTGGTTGATGTTTTCGAGTCATTAACAGCAATACCTCGTTATCCTACCAAAAGTTCACGAAGTCAGGAGCATAGGTAGCGAAGCGAATGTATCAAAGAGGGTCTTGGAAAAGTTCCACTTCACCCTTCCTAAGGCCAAAAGGGACCCTCTCTAGCAGGTATTTGAAGCCTAGCTCACCCCCTATTGCTTCAGGTCTACTCGAATCGGTTGTTATTGATGTTATATGTATAGTCAATTGATGTTCGTTGAATAAGTGGCACGTGTGATCACCTGTGCTCGAGCTAGGGTGTTGCCAAGGCCTGAGGAGGCTGTTTTAAGGCGATTTCTAGGTCAAAACGGTCGGTTTGGACGCCCCCGACATTTCGAGGTAGGTTATCTCGACTTCTACCTCCAATCGGGTGCTCTCCTCCTATCTTGGTGTTATCATGAGTATTAGCGACATTTGAGTTGGGGTGGTGGGGAGAGGAGGGGTCTTGAAAACCGATTTCGCAAAATCACATAAGTCATACTCATTTTTCCGTTAGAGATAGTACTAGTAGTTTTGGTTCTAGCCGATATTATTATAATAACCACCCCTCTAAATCCGCGGTTCCGACCACTTCCTCTTAGTCAAATGGTATCAGTAATGTTGCTAACCATCTTCCTGATTTTTAGAAATAGGTTTGGGAGTGATCTGAGAGGTCGAGTTGGACTCCAAGGTGCATCCGAGGGAAATGAGGAGGGGTCGTTGGGTCTTGAGGCCAGATCAGAAATTTGTGTGGCCGACCTACCGATCTGAAAGTTCGAGTGTTGGATTCACTTGCTCAAGATAACTTCTCCAAAACCTCTATACCCGCTGTATGATTGATGCTTTTGATTCCAGGCATTCGAATATGCTTGTTAACGTTAGCATATGCTTGGTTGGCATGATAGGGGGTGCTAGGGTAGGAGGATTGATGAAAAGAGTGATTTATAATAAGTGTATATAGTTAAATTTATAATTTTAAATTCAATCAACTTAAACTAAACTAATTATGCTTCTATAAGAGTGAAGCGCTCAATCACTCGCCACCATCACTATGGAATCCATGAATGCTTCCACACCTGCAACGCCACTGCCAGTCATGCCTCCTATATAAGCAGGTAAAGTACAACAAAACCAATACAGATCTACCATACCTAAGGAGTTCCCTTAGCTAAATTTCGATACTTTTCATTGCTGTTGACAGGACTGGCTATAGGTACTCTTGAGAGCGCTTGGTGCAAAGATAGTAATGCTAGTCTATACTCTAAACCTATAATTTTAAGTTGAATTGTGAGATGATTCCATACCTCCAAAGCAAGCAGAAAGGACAAGCGCAGAGGGCGGTATCGCAAAAGTAAGAGTACATCTTCTCATTTTCAATACTAGGTATACCAATGCTGCCAGTTAGTTCCAGCAGGCAGAGTGCGAGATATGTGGTAAAAGCTTTCTCAAGAGAACCCTCAAGAAGCACATTGTAGCTTAGCATACTGTCAACCTTGAGTTAGAAGACTAGAAGCTCGAGCAAGCATTCGTTCAAGAGCGCTACCAAGATCTAGATGTGCAGCCAATATAGGAGGCTCCGACACCAAGAGACAAGAAAGCTCATAAAGTGAAGTCCCCTAAGATTGTGCAATTGATTCAAGAGGTTGATAAGAGAGATGTATTCAACTTCCCAGAGAAGGCATGGGAGTTCAAGCAGCTGCAACTGAAGGTGAAGCCTCACTGGAAGATCCTTAGCACTCTCAAACCATTGCAAGATGTTCCATTCCAGCAAAGCAGGTAATTTAATCTGAATTTGACTAGTATAGGTAGCCAAACAGCACCAACTTCTCGCAAGAGGCGAGATCCTTCAAGGGGTGTACTTCGAATGCTTGACGCTCGACGTGAAACTGTACCCACAGCAAATTTACCAGCTGAAATCCTTGGTTTACAAGCAAGCCATGCTTTACTTATTAAATAGCAGAATCAAAGAGCAGTCCTAAAGTAAGATTTCATAACCTAGTCATACCTTCGATAGAGTTTGTAAACTCCAAAGTCCTTGGCTTGCTGCAAGAGACCAAGCGCTCCATCTTCGAGTCATACCTCAATAGCTAGCTGGTAAGGAGTGTCAACAATGCTTTCACAGCATACCTTGACGAGAGCAATCCCCACTGTGCAGAGGCGCTTGAAGTCTTGAAAACGAATGAGCGAATTGACACCGATATCTTCGATTACCTTGGCTGCTCGAAGTTCCGCTTCATCCACTTCAAAACTCACATTAGCTGGAAGCCTGGAACCTTCAAGGAGAGACCCCGCAAGGGCTAGCTTCCTTACTAGCCTTCGTCAAAGCAGATTTCGAATGCAAAGAACTTGTTTGAGCAAGGCTGGTACATGGCAATGGTGTTCCAGAGGTTGGTAAACCATTTTATGAGCTTCCCTTACAAGTCAACATCATTACAGCATCAGTGCCTCATCACGTACCTCAAGCAGTGGTTGAATGAGAACAAGTCCCTTAGAGCGCATCACGTCAAGACCAGCAAGGGCGAAGAACTGCTAGCGATCGCCAAGAGGTATGAAAACTTGATATGCCACCTGCTTCACCCAGCAACTAAAGTCCACAAAGGGACTATACAGTACCTAAGGAGTCAAGTTTCCAAGAAAGCTGCCAAGTGCAAGACTCAGACCTAGAACTTGCTTCCACCACACCTGCAGCTTAGAATGGCGAGATTGAGGAAGGCCCTCAACATGGGAACCGTGATGAAGCCTCATTGCTTCGAGAGTGCAATCGCTTACTTGATCGTGAAGGGGAACAAGGAGGAGTGGATCTATGAGCTGGAGTGATTTCGAATCAGTTCGTGAGAGTGAAATTTAAATTTTGCATGTTAAATATCTAATCTTTCATACACTATACCTCTATCAACAGCGCTCACGCCTGTTCGCTGATAACTTCTATATTGTCTAATAGCAATTTTATTCCAATTTTAATTTATTTCAAAACCCCGAAACCCCTTAGTACATGGAATCGCTGTCGAACTCTATAGGTTTTGACGAATAGTCAGCTAAGAATCCCTCTCATCACAGTTTCTTATCGCAATCGATACTTAACTATGGGTTTCTCTGCAATCAAAGGAGTACGAAGAGATCAAGCAGAGTGCGCTGAAGCCATAGGAGAAGACTGTAGTGAAGTGGACATCGGTCGTGCTGGGCATCAACTTCCCCTCCAATCCCAAACCAACGAAGCTCTCTTACACCTCAGGCACTCTCCTCAACAATCGCTAGTAAGCAAGACTAGTCCAGCCTAAGCTCCAGAACAGGAACAGCACCTGGAAGTTTTCCATCCGCTCTCCAGAGTCCAAACTCGAAATCGATCTTTGCAAAGTTATGCTGGAAATCTTACACTTAGGAACAGCGTATCCTGGGTGCGAGAGGGGAGAGCATTGCTGCCACTCCTGTGAAAAGTCGTCGTAATCAGAGACACACTCAGCTATCACCTATCCTGGAAGCCCCGGAGGGCAGTGCTCAGCACGCATCGCTGCAGAAGCGCTTCGACGCCATCAGAATTTGCAGCTCCTCCAAGAAGGCTGGCAGCTAGCCAGAAACCCCTCTCAAATCGTCGTCGGCGCTCGCTCCATTGCTTCAGAACCTGGCCAGCCTCAGGTTGCAATCCACCTAACGTAAGGGCAGCGAGGTGATCAGTGTGTTGGGCAACAAAGATAGGATGGCAATCACTCCCAAACGCTTAAAGCTATCGAGTAGGGATGGGAGCAGCAGCTACATTGCAAAGAATCGTTAGGAAAGTAAGCAATTTCTCTGATTTAAACCAAACTTTCAGATGTTTTAGAGTCAAGCAAAGCTAGTAAGATGGTCATGCAAACAGGTATAGCGAATACTGGTGGTGGTTGCATCGAATCGCTATAGTAATACACTCCCATCGCAACGGTGCGCGAACAAGCCAACCAACGCCTAGGCAAGTATGGGGTCTTGGCAAGGAATCTCTCAATCGCGAAAGAGGCGACCAAGCGGCAGCAGTTCTCCATGAGTTTCGTGGCGGCCATCACCAAGGACAGGTTGATCTCGATTCAGGTCATCGAGGGCGCGTTCGACGCCATGCTGTTCGAGAACTTCCTCTATCACACCCTGCGCTAGCTGCGCACTGACAAGGACCTCGCGTCGAAGAGGATCGTGCTGCTCATGGACCACGCAGTCATTCACAAGTATTCGGAGGTGCTGGCTACAGCCAGGAAGTTCAAGGTGACAGTGCTATTCAACGCCGAGTACTCGCCCTGGCTCAACCCGATCGAGCAGTTGTTCTCCTACAGCAAGAGGCACCTTCGATAGGAGCAGGCTGACAGCAAGTAAGCATCGTATACTTAACACTCTATAGGATCCACCTCGTGAAGCGCCTCTCGGAGATTCTGAAAGCCATGACCAAGACTGACGTGAACAAGCTCTGGGCCTTCAGCGTCAAGCAGTGGTGCAGCACCATCAAGCATGGCTTCGTTTGATGCAAATGTTGGCAACAATCGAGAACCTACCAAGAGTGACAAGAGTAAGCAAGAATAGTGACGACGAGCGTGTTATTGATTAGATTAGTGATTAAACCTAATTATTACATATTGCACTTTTAAGTTTAAGTTAAATCAATCAAACCTTCCAAACCATCACATCCTCCCTCGCTTGCGCGCATTTGAGACACCAACTTCGTGGCTACAGCCAATCATGACCGTTTCGTGCCCTCATATAGATGTCATAACCTTAACGAGCCTGAATCACGAAGTTTTGCACCCAATAGCATTGTATGGTTGAATCAACACTCTCTAGCACCACTCTCACCACCATTATTCACTATCGTCGCAGTATTCCACCTAAAACTACCAGCATTCGCACCAACTGTTGAGAGTACCAAGCTTCAAATCACCACTACACACTCAAATGTTGATAGAATTCGTAGAAATCGTTTAAAAGCTACAAAAGTAGTTGAATCGTTCAAATGTTAGCTCTTTAACATTAGTATCAACATTTTCGTTCTTGCTCATTCGAACAGCTGAGGACTTATGACCAAATTTATAAATATCTAATCTTGATTTCATTATTTAATTTCCCTATGTTTCGTATTTTATCAATATTATTTTGGCTAAATTATTATTTGTAAAAAAAAGCTTTTATAAGTTATATATAAAGACTATTATAAACTATAGAAGTTAGTGGGATTTAAACTATTTTGGTTAAAACTAAGATAAAAGTTTTTGTTTCTCTTCTTGGGAGTTATCTCATGATAAAGAACCAATCTGGGATATTAGACTTCACTAGCAAGAAAACATCTTCTTGACAAGCGGATCTGATGCTTCAGTCGGATTATGGTAGATTCCAGCAGAATTTCAGCATTTCTAATCTCAAGATGACTACCATAAGCAAAAGAAGTCATTCAACAAGCCTCTTCTTTTGGGTAGATTTAAGAAAAACTACGGATAATCAATTTTGATACCGACCAGTGTATCTTGGATACATTCAGATTCTAATCAATTTTTAGTTAGTTACTCAAATCCAATGATGTCATTGTATGACGCTTCAACTGGCCAAGAGAGAGGTTTAATCAACTTCAAGTATGACGATAACAAACCCTATAACATGCAATAGATAAACAGAATAGTAGTGAGTGAGTCTTAAAAGCTGATAATTGCAGGTACTGAAGATAATCTAATTAGATTATTTGACTTGCAAAGTCACAAATAAGTTAAGACAATCGTTGCACACACCGATTCTGTCACGAGTTTATTAGTGAACAAAAAATAAACCTAATAGTAAATGTTCATTTCAGGTGGCCATGATGGTGCAGTAAGGGCTTGGGACCTAAGAACATTCCAATGTATCTATGATACTGTGGCTCATAGACGTAAATTTGATGAGGGAGTCCTGTCACTTGCCTAAAGTGAAAAACTACCACTCATCGCATCAGGTAAGATTTCTTAGAATTTCTTAATAATTTTCTTTTAGGAGGAGCTGATTCGCTAATCAAAATTATGCATGAATAATGAGAGATAAAAGATCAATTTGATCAAATATCTTGACTTCATGCTTTAAGTAGTTGCTTTTACAGCAGATCTTATAAGTCATTTTTCGATAAATTCACTAAGTTTTGTTATAATTTTGAGTATCTATAAGATGAATATATTTCTAACTTTTCGTTAGATAATTATATTCATTAATTTACTTTATAAGTTTTGAACTCTAAGAAATTGATGAATGTTTCAAAAATATTCTTATGAGTATATAAGCGCAAATATTCTTTGGATAATTAAAATAAAAAACTTACATAAACTAAGGGAACCAAAATTTTATTATAACTAATGATATATAATTGTATTCTCATTAAACCTTAATAAACTTAAAAAGAAACTTGAAATGGAAGCTAACAATGGATCTGGAAAAACTTTTAAATACGAATTCAAAGTTGGAATGTCTTGCAATGGTTGTAAAAATGCTATCAATAAACTTCTTGGAACTGAGACTTGTAAGTATTTATATAGATTATTGGAATGCCTTAAATTTAACCTTATCTTATTTTAGACCTGTTATTGCTAAATTTAAATTAGACTATAATCGATATGAAATAATTAAAAAAATGTATTAGCTTTTCCAATTTTATTCAGGCAATATCATTCGATCCAATTGTCGAGGAGCAAAAGCTTTACGTAGTTGGTCCAGAGGGAATCGAGCAATAAGTTATTGATAGATTGACAAAATGGGTAAATATTTACACAGTTTTTTACCTTTCCTTATTAGGCCACTGCCAGCAAGAAAGAATTGTAATACCTAGACAAGATGGAAGTTGCTCAGGCTTGAATATAGAAGTGAAAGAACTTTGTGATAAGAAACCTTGGATAATTTAGAAATTTCACTCCATAGGACTTATTCTATAATTGAGAGAAAAGTAAATTCATTTTGAATGTAATGAATAAGCTTTCTAATAAATCAAATTTACTCTAAAAAATTGAAACAGTATTTAATGTTTTTTATATTCTATTACTCTACTTTATAAAACAGAAGTGGAACTATAAATTAAATATTTTTTTAACTTTAAATAAGTAGTATATTTAGAAAATAAGATATAATCATTCATCATCTTCAGGTGGAACTTGCTCTGCGTTTAGATCTACTACTGGTGCTTTTGGGGCATGTAGAGGGGTGGGCTATAACAAATGATTATAAAAATATCAAGTTAACTTACCTCTGGTTGTTCCATTTGATCTTTTGGATCTTTCTGTACTTCAGGGGGCTCAGTTGGATTAAAGCACACATCTCCTCTTTTCATTCCGTAGCCTACGTATATTGACTAAAAGTTGCCGTTTTGAGAGACAGTGGTTGACCCTGGCCATCTCAGATTCTTAATTACATTAATAGCGTAAGATGCAGCTTCTTTTGGAGGGGTCTGAGCGAAAGGTTGGGGATCCCCGACGACTCTTGAGAGCCAAGCTGATTTATAGCCTTCAACTGCGGTGTCTTCGCTAGCTGATCTGAATAACTCATCAAATTAGGGATCTTTTTCCTTAATTTTATCGAAAATTTCTTTTTCTTCATCTGGTAAATCGTCATAGCCAGCTGGCACGATATGTGTTAATCTACCTGCCTTCAAAATTTGACCATGTCTGTGTTACCATGACTCTAAACTTCTTAATTCTTCAGTACCTGGAACTTGATAGCCCTCTTAGTAAACTTCTCTTATGACATCATTATTATTTTCGTCTGCTTCCATCTTGATCATCTCCTTTGGAATATTATTAATAAAAATCGATTCAATATGTTTGGCAATAACCATTTAAATTATATTTGTAATCAAGTCTTCTAAAGTATTGTAATTAAATAAAACTATGATTATAAATTTTTTTCTTTTGGAAGCAATTGATTGAAAAGTCATTCTAAAAATTTGATTATATTTAGCAAAGATCAAAATGTATAATGCATGTATAAAATTAATTTAAGCAATAATAACTGTTCCATGAGTAATTCTAGCAATTTAAGCTCTTAGGTAGTGTCTCTCTTTGCCTGGATATGGTGGATTTGAATCAATGATTGAATTTAAGTTTCCAGTGAACACATGCTTGATCATTCTCGCTACTTGAATATGCTCAGGTTGTAAATCTGGTAATTGAATCCAATCCTCAAGAATATTATCGCATACCCAGTAAACATATCTGTTCACTCCTTCCCCTCTCTTCTCTTAATCGCTGCTTTGCTTGTCTTCCTCTTGAGTATCTAATGAACCTTCAACTATCCAGTAATCCTTCTGAGTTCCATAAATTTTGCACCAGAATCTCAGCTGTGAAGCACCAGAGAGGATAGCTAATCTTTTAATGGCTTTACTCAACTTCACAGAAGTTTCTTCACCGAAAACTATACCTGCCCACTCGAACATTCTTTATTCTTCAACTATGTTTGGAATTATGAAAGTTTTATCTCTGGTAAGCAAATCTCTCTCGTCTCTTGGGAGTTGATCTACTATCTAAAATTTGAAAAGTTAAGAAAATTATTTTAATTTTTGGAAAATATATATTTTGAATGTACAATAAAATGAAAATACGTTTCACATATTCAAAAACATCCTTATAATTATGAATAAAACTGTTTTTGTGAACATTATCTCGTGTTTGTTTTTGTGCATTTTAATAAGTAAATTTTTAACTTACATCTTGCAAGAGATTTTTGCTCTTTTAGATCCATTAAGCTCTCTAGGGATCTCTTTATTGAAACTGTATACTATTAATTTCATAATCAAATGCTGGGTCAATGATTTTCAAATGAGTTTTCAAAAATTATATCTATAACTTTATAACATTCTAATTGTTAAATTAAAAAAAGCGTTATCTGCGAATTTCATTCTATGAAAGAAGCAAATTTCAAAAGTATAAACTCTTTGCAGTCAAATTAAATCAATTAAAGATAAATCTTAATTTGTTTATAAAAATAAAAAAACTGGTTTGTTTTGCAAAAAAATTTTAATTTGTATAAATAATATTCAATACATAAACATAGTTTTATTTTCATTATCAATGTAAATAAAATAAGCATCAATCTTAATATATAATAATTGAAACATATAAATGCTAAATAATTTGCATAAACTCATAGAAATATAATTTATTTCAGTTTAATAAATCTTTTGATATTTCTTACTTGATCTATTATTTTTATTTTACTTATTCTAATAACTTTTATCTTTTGTCATCCATCTCCAATTTATTAAATTTTTTACTATATATGATTTTAAAAATCTTAAAAAAACACAATGAATCTATCTTATAAAATTTTAATTTGTTCTTATAGTGAGTCATAGTCATATATAAGATAATAACGATCGGAAAGTAATAAAGACCCACTCCAAATGTGATGTCCTTAAACCCTGTTGATATAAAAGTATCTTCGTACTTGTAAAATTTATCTTCTGTTCCTGTATGTTCATACTTAAAGATGTAAGTCAAAAATATAAACATAATCTATTAATGTAAAAGTCATTTTTGATTAAATTTCATCAGGATCACTCTTGTTTTGCTAAATATCTACTATATTCTTACTTATTTATGTTATCTCATAACTTTTCTGAAAAAGTTTGGACTTGGCTTCTTAATAATTGTTAGGGTAATAAATGTTTTCTAAGATTCTATTAAAAACATTGTCATCAAGTTCAGTCAACTACACTCTCCAAGTTAACATATAGGCTTAATGCTATGTTTAATTATTATATATTTTAATTTAAAAAAAGATAAACTTAATAAGGAAATTCAATGTTAATTTATAAAGCTGAAAAAAGGGCATTAAATTATACAAAATTGGATTATAAATATGTAAGAGGAAAGATATTTTTTTTAATTTTTATAATTATGATGAGAAATATTTTATACTCATTTTAATTAAAAACTTATTCAAGTATGCATGATTGTCATTTATTTATTGGAAAAGCCCAAATTAATTTTGGTAATTTTCTAATCTAGATATTTATAATTTCCGAATAAATATGATTAAATTTAATTGGTTTCACCAGTTGATTAATAATTAGATGACTAATTTTTCTTTTATTATAGCTATCCAAAAAGTTAATAATATTCATCTTGATTTAATTAATGGCGATAATTGACAAGGTATAGGGGGACCACGCCAATAAAAACTTCGACCATTAATCATAAATGTCGTATTAAAACTGAATGATACGCCTGTCCTTGCAACCAGGGGTTGATTGCATCAAGGATAGGGTAGGAGTTAAGAGACAGACCGCTTGGATATCAGATTGGACTCTATTTGCTGAGTAAAAGTAAGGAAAAATCAACCATACATATAAATCTCAGCAGAGAATCATCTCGGGGTTTCCTACCCTTGGCAAGCCATACAACAAGTCTTTTCTAAGAAGGGGGTTTTACCTGAACTATAAGCACTCATTGGAAAAGTTAGTCATGAGAGTGAAACAGGAAGAAAGGCGAAGTAGCGAAATACCACATGAGACCTCCCCAAAGCAATCGGTGAACGAGCACGGTGCGGAAGCTATTCTGTCCAGTATATGGGTTTCTCTGCTACTGGCCCTTGGATGGATTGAGTTCGATGCCCAAAAATCAAAGCTTGAAAATATCTTGTCTATCTTTCTGGCTGGCTTAAGCCCCAGTATTAATTTCCATACAGCATTATATAATAATAATGGCGATAATTTTCTTATTTATTATTAAATTTATGGAACTTATTATTATTATATTATAATTTATGAATAAAATTTAATAGAGATAATCTTACTCTACTCCTCTGCGATTATTAGATTATGGTTCTTAATTTAATATAAGGTTATATTTACCACCAATGGCTAAATCATATAGAATAATTTAACACAATTGTATATTATCATATGTGGGGAAATCTTTATAGCATATTTCAGGAACAACACATTCACACTTAAATTGAAAAGATTAAGTAAATAGTATTTAAAGAAAAATATAGAATTATTGTATATTTACTTATAGAAATTATACTTTATATAAAGATGAATTTCCTTATAATTGAACATCTTTCAAAGCGTCAAAAAGCTTGTCACTGACTTTATAATGACAAACTGCACGATTTGCATTTAATTCCAATTTACTACCATTTTATAGTTACAAGTTAAAATCACTTGGAGTCAGATATTTTGGTAAAGTGAATGATTTATCGAATTCTATGGAGAATTTAAATCCACTGTGGCATAAATAAATCTATAGAAAAAATATAATAAACTCAAGATTTATTTATAAATAAATTTAGTTTATTCTTAGTATTCTTGTTAAAGGTTATAGTAAAGAATCTTATCTTTTCTGTTTGAATCTATGTTTAAATCTATTTCATCAGATCTTGAAGATAACTTTTCATTTCCTTCATATGTAAAAATCTTTTAGATATTACTATTTTGCCCCAAAACCCCTTCGTTTTATAAATCAGTGTCAAGAGTCTGGTCCAAGAAACTTTATTGATTTTTAGGGAAGTATTTAGGGTTTTAAATTTGAATACCAGCTCTGATGTTCTCTAATAATTTAACAATGGGTATTTTAAGGTTTTATAAGTGATATGTTTGCAGTTGAGTGCCTTTACTCTGAAATCTACCGCCCTAAAATTTACATAAAAATAAAAGATACTATGATAAATTACCCTAAGAGAGTCAAAATTCTTGCAAAGTGCCAGAAATATGATAAATACTAGGAGTAGAAAATAGTGATGAAAGAATTTTGACAGGACAAAATTTTACACGTGTCTCTTTATACACATCAATCTAATAAATCTTTTGATAAATTTTAATTAATAATTATAATCTTCATTATCTGATTAAATTTAATGACTATTGCATTTGATTTATTGAAATTTGAAGTATTCCCAAAAATATAATTACATTTCTACATAAAAAAAGTAATATTTTCTCAATAAAAATGACACATGTATTCACAATGAATATTCGTAATTACTACTTAGCATTTTTAAATTCTTTATCAATCCTTCTTGTCATACTTAAGTGTACCTACTATTCTATATTTCTAACAAAAAGTGAAATAGTAACCATGAATATTTTGTTCTTAATTTACGTTAAGTCTCATATCTGGGTGGAAGTCCATATCTAAATATTTCTCATCAGTTGATTAATAAGCTGCTGCCATTGTCATGTCTCTTCCTGCGAATTTCTCATATTAAGTAGTTTAAATGATATATTTAATGCTTTGAAATATATAATATAATAGAAACATTAAATTCAGTAATAGTCACCACCTTTTTAGTAAAATGGGGATTCTGTGACATCAAAAATAAGTTCGTTGCAAGCTATGTAAATTTTGCCATCAGGACCATTTTAAACCTTATCTAAAGATATAATATTTTCCTAGTAATAATTATCGATTTCATAATGAAATCTATGAATTAATGGCAATAATTCAAAACAAAATCACATTGTTTATTATAAATATTTTTGTGTTTTTATTTCCATCATATTTTCTCAATTATTCTTTAGTAAACAATATTTTCCTTGGATCTGCTTCTTCTCTCTTAGTGGCATTCTAAAATTTATTATATAATATAAATTTTTACTTCAATAAAAGTAATTTTTTGACCAAAATAATTATTCATAATTCTTCTTTCCATCTTTATTAATAATCCAAAAGAGTATAATGAAGATGCCAAAGCCAATCAGATAGAAAATAGGATCAAATTCGTTTCTCTCCAGTTGATAGGCGTCATTCATGGCATTGAACTTTTGATCTGGAGTAGCATCATCAGGACTTATGAATTGTGGTTTTATTTAATTAAACCCCAAAACCCCTTTTTAATAATATTATATTATAATATTTTTGGTTGCTAATTGGCTTCCATGATTTTACAATTTGATAAGTTTAATATGATAAAATAGTAATATAAAATTAATATTTAAATAATATATTAAAGATAGAAATGTTATATAATCATAAGACTATTATAATCATTTATAAATTTAAGAAGTATAAACTTATATAGTTTAAAAACAAATATTTAAAAACATGATGAGTGAAGGGAAAAAGCAGGCTTCATCTAATGGGCCAAGTATGGGAATGTTTCCAGGTTAGCCAGGGAGTGCCATGAAACCATAAATCGGTGGAGTTCAAAGAAGAAAAACTAACATTGATTTTAGCAAACTCAGTTGGGGAACTCTCAGAAAGTATTGCAATATTAGTTTAGGAGAGTTTTATCTTTATCTTTATAGTGTAAATAATTAGCAAATGACAATTAAAAATCTTAATTTGTATGTCATTTTCTATGACAGTCATAATTTAATTATTATATATCAATATGAGTACTACTTCAGAGCAAAGGTTGATGAGAGTCTGCCAGATAAATAATAACACGAACGAGAAGTAGTTGAATAAGCAGTGTAGAAGCACTTCGAAGATATGAAGCTAGATCACGATAAACTCATCTACAAGTTCCTTAAGATCAAGAAAGACGAGAAAAACGACTAATTGTATAATCTGAGAAAGTCGTAGAGAAGCAGAGCTAGCAATGCACTGGGAGGAGAAGGTTATTGAGAGTTGTAAAATATTATGACTATATGAAAGCCATAAATATGATAAATATGCAAATTATTGTGCGGTTGGATTAAAGAATAAGTAAAGCAAATTATACACTTAAAAGATTTGTATACTGTAGCTTATTAGTTTATTTCTTGGAATAGAAAATTATGCTGGATGATAATAATATTAATTGTTCAATAAAATATTGATTTTTGACATCTTTGATTTCATCAATTCTTATAAAAATTGATATGCATTCTTTTAAGGTCTTCCAAAATGAACACAAGAGTATGTTTATTCAATATAACAAAGAAATCCTGAGCAGAAGCATCTACCACCTTCAAAATCCAGAACAATCAACTATACCAACACAGCAATAAGCTTTGTAGACAGCTCATTAGTAATCTGCCAACAACCACTAGGAGGAAGTAAAAGAAAACTAATTCTAAAACCCAAGTAAAATCGACTATATTAATGACGAAAGCCAGCAAGATCCAGCTGTTGAACTTATCAAACCTAGCACCACTCCTAAGGCATTTTAGTCAAAGCTGAAGCCACCTAGTGTATTAAAGACTCCACTAAATAAAAATGAAGTTAAAGGTAACGACAGTGAAAGTGATGTAGAAGCAGGCAATGATGCAAATGAAGACGAGGAAAAACTCGATTTGCCCATGATCTTCGATGAAGAGTCAGAATGAATAAAACTGATTCCTTCTACTTTAAGTTAATTAATTTCTTTATTTCAAAACAAGTTCACCATCCATATAATTCTTAAGTTATCCCTTTAGAACTTATCTAATTCTTACATCATGAAAGGGACTAAGTCTACAACTATCGATTTTCAAATGAGTTTGCTTAATAAGATGAGAAATCTCCTCGAATTTGTGGAAAGCATCCTCTTAATGATGTAGCATTATTCTATTGAAGACCTCAGTCAAGTGTTGATACAAGTCCAAGTTGATATTGTTACCCATGTCCTTGACTTCCTTCAATTGGGCTTTGATGCGCTCTAAGGTATCTAGACTCACACTCATATTTTATTTCTTAAATTTATAAATCAATTCTTACTTATTTGATTTGACATTTATTCTATAATCTTCCACATAAAATATTAAAAGCCAATTCACATATAATAATTATAACAATTCGTGATTTAAAATTGAGATATCAAATCAAATACCATCAAGCTTAAAATAGCAAAAATAATTGATAAAGTCATTTAATTAAGTCTTCTCTTTTAACATGCTGAAATATCTAATGTTCAGGCGCTTACTTCCCTCTACAAACAATCGGCAGAACATATTCCTCAACCTTCCTACTCATCTTAACCATTATATTCTCGTTTTTAGTGGAAAATGGCCTGACATCAATCGTGAAAAATCCATGTGAATTACCCATCACAGTGTCTGCCAATATTCTATCTCCGATTAAAGCAATTGGGGAATTTGATTGTTAATTTGAAGTGCTTTTTTATTGTGATAGTGGAAGATTGAAATGCAGGTATATATCGTCTTTGACCAGAGGTTTTTTTAGTTTATGTCTTATTACTGGAATTCCAGTGATTTACTCCAAAAGCTTTGCTTCCTATATTAAAACATTAGATAATTTAACTTGATTTAAGGTTAATGGTAGTGAAATTTATCAATCAAATATTTCTATATTGTATTTAAATGTCTTAACTTACCTAGTGATCTTTGTCATCTGTGCTTCCAACAGAATTGCTTAATATAGCCATATTTTATAAACCAAATACTTCTTTGCACTAATTATAACCATCTTATATTTGTGGATTTATATCTTTTTCATAAGCATTTGTTAATGTGTTATCTTTGTCAAAAACTACGTATTTAATGCCATTCTAAATCAATCTAATAATTTTTTCATGTTTTTATGATAAAATTTTGAAGTATATTGTAGAGTAATTATTTATAAATAATAAATAAAATAAATAAATAAAAATATAATGGATCACAAACTGAAAACTTCAAAGAAATTCGGATAATATTTTAACTTTGCTGGTGTCTAAGTATTTCTGAAAGCTCTACTTTTCAACAGAGAATATTTCATCCCGCATCTTGCAGTTAAAAACATTAACAATATCAATTTCAAACTTCTGCATTAGAATGGCATTAATTTTTTATATATTCCTAGAATTAAATTAAATTAAATAATAGAATTAGAATTTATTATTTTAATTATTGCTATAAAATTATTATAAAATTATAGTGAAGTGATTTTTATGTTCATTTTGGAAGTGTTGTTAGGTGTTTGTTTGCAATTGATATTTATCCTTTCTGGGCACAAATAGTGGATCCATCATTGTAATCACTAAAAATAATAGCAATGAGTAAAAACTTATAGAAATATTCAAAATCTTAACATTTTTAAAAGAGATTATTTTAAATATTCTACTTACCTTCATTAACTTTGGCAATTACTAGTGGATGTTCTCCTTGGAAATGCTAGATATTGTTGCGATAAGATACTAAACAACCTAATAAATCGTTACTCTAGATTAGATAAATAACTATATATACTATATAATATATTGTATTAAAATAAATAATAATATGTAGATTTATTTGGAACTTCTAATTAGAATCACGTTTTTAGTAAGCTCAAGGATTTTCATTTTTACATCATGATTGATATTTTGGTATATTCAATTTATTCATTAAATATATAAATTGTTCATTGAATAATATCTACACGATATATTATATTTTGGTACTTAAGCTGTGAGAAACTCAAAATAGTGAACAAAACACTCTCAAGCTTTACTTTCTCGTTTTACACCAGCAACATATACAAACTGCTGTGCTGAGTGATTGATATAATGAAATCCAGTAATGAGATTAAGTTTTGCTCCAAAGTGTAAGAATCTAAATATTGCAATTGGAAGGTTTTAATCACTGGAGTTGAGGAATTATCGTCTTTTCTTTGCATTTTATTTGGTTTCTATTAAAAAATGTTCAATAAAATACAGGTAATTGGATTAAAATTTTTGTTATAAAATATAGCTGACTTACTATTAAATCTTTTTGAGTTGAGCTTTTATCAGAAAGATCAATAGATGTTTAATCTGTCTTTTGGACTATTAACTTGAAGATTTCACATATTAAATCGTTAATGTTGTAATCATTATCTGCAAAGCAAATTGAGTTCACAAGTTAGGAGAGATTAGCACCATAAACTTAAGCTATTTACTCTAACACTCTGAGAATATGCTAATATGCGTCAAGTTTTAGCCTAAAAAATATCAATTCGTAATTTCTTACCCATTCTTGACCTTATTTTAGAAGGTTAAATTGATATAAGCGATCATTCTTGGTATGTATGGCAAAGTTTCAGCTGGCATTTGCTTCGATAAAATTACAATGAAATCAAGTGACTTATCTTTCACTAATTCAATCATTTTTTCGTACTAATTCTAAGGTAAACCACAAATCTGACTGGTCTTTTACTTCTGCTGCTTCAAGCCAGTTTACTTTAACAGTATTGATTCTATAAATGAATATATTAGCATGCTTATATATGAAGAGATGTAGGATGTGTTGATTTGTGAAAACTTACCCAAAGTCAGAATGATGTCAAAGAAATTTACTTCAACCTGAATAAAGTTGATTCCTTCTCCACTGAATTATTAAGCTCTCCTCTGCGTCTAAAAGCTCAACTGCAGCATTTTGAACAAAATCGCAATGTTTTGTTCTACCTTGCCTATGTTGCTAATCTAGTCCTTGAGATCTTTGACACTGAGCTTATTGATCTGGCTTGCATCGTCTCTTTCAAAGAGAAACTCGAAACCTACGCTCATGTTAATTTCTTGGTTAGCTCCTTAACTGTCTTCGAATTGCCTTGGTTGCAATGCATTCACGTACATTTTATATAAATTAATTTTTAAATTGATGTTTTTTATTTTAAATAATGAATCTATGTTTTTAAGAATGATTTTCTTATATTTTAAAAAATAGACATGACAATGTTTGTTAGAATGCGAGAAATCCAATCCTTAAATTACAAACGAGATTTATCCTTGGACTTAAATAGCAAGCATAATAGTTAAACACAGTAATCAGCTGAAGTAATGTCGATTGTGAGAAGTTGCTTAATTAGTAATTCAAACTATGTGGTCAAGTGATCCATTAATTTTCTAAATGTTGATGAAAGTTATTTAAATGATATTATATTTTATCCTTTTAGAAACTACCTTGGTTTCCTTGACCTCCAGAGAGTTTAGATGACACAATGTTCTTAAGCGTAGAGGGGAACATCTGTGTGATTTTCAATATAGCACTCAATGCCATTCTTATCTGCATTTTGTCATCTTAATCCACAATATAAGGCAAACCACCACTAACACTCTTAGCCTGCTTCTCTGCAATGACTTTTAGGGATTTGTCGACTTTCTTAATCATAACTTGTGCAATTTGCTTGATAGCAGTAAGAGCACTTGCGTGATTCTTTGGGTCGTAGTTTTGGTATATTCTTTGAGTTACTGTCAACCATGCTTTAATAGCAATTGCAAAGATGTCATTTCCCATACCTAACTCATTCTTGTTCACTGTGTTAGTTATCTATGCTAGGAAAGTATTGCAGTAAACTTAGTTTATCATAAAGTTTAAACTTAAAATGCTTTGAAACCAGCGTTATATAAATAGTTGCTCATTAAATTTTACTTATTGAAGAGACTTATATCATTGATAAGGCAGTACTTAGAATCAAGTGAGATACTAATCAAGAAATACCCCAGCCACTATTTTCTTAGATCAGTACCTGATGTCTGGTCCTATATCAAACTTCTCAAAGCAGTCAAGTAAGCTTCATCAATAGTGTACTGTGGCGTCTTGTATTGAGTTATGCATCTGATGAAGAGGGGGATGTTCTGGTAGCAAGCTTTTACGTCCAGGGATTGCTGCTGGCTTGTAGTGGTTGGCTGAGTTGTGTTGCCGCCCTTCAAGATTTAGAAAAGTTTGTGCTGAGTAAATACTTCCATCACACTTATTAATACTTTGCTTTATATTTAATATCAATTATTCTATTAATCATGATTTATAATACTATACTGTGACATATTCACTAATGATGAAAGTCAATATTTGCTGTAATAATAATTATGATAGAATAAATAATAATAATTATAATTAATCATTAATTCAATGAAAGTAAATCGTGCTTATGGTGGTGTGACTCTTTGTGCATCCCTGATAACAGGTTCATGCGTGACAATCTCTAACTTCGAGAGAATGCAGCGTCAGTTCTCATTTGACAATGAATATATGGATTACAAGTTCACTGACATTCATTAGAAAGAAATTGGAGATGATCCAGCTCAATTCGGATATCCTGATGATGGTAATGGTAGATATATGCAGGGCAAGTCTTATGCCGATTGGTATTAGTAAGTTCATTCATACTTTCTATTTTAAGTTCATTTCTTAATTTATTGTTGCTGTTTTTATTTAAACCATCTATGATTAGCGTGAATGTTCACCAATAAACATTAAAAATACTTTATATTTACCAAAGTTATATTAGAATTGCTGTAAGAATTATAATTTAGATTGCGAAGAGAGTACATTCAAATGACTTAGAACACATAACAGTGATGATTCCATTGAGTCTTTTCACTGGATTGTTCCTGCCTTACCAAACCACTGGACTCTTGGCCACATACTTCGTGGGCAGACAACTCTATACTAATGGATATTTCAAGAGAGAGGGTGCCATGGATAAATAGAGAATGGTTGGAAGTATGCTGTGTAATATTTTAAACATAAAAATTATTTTATCAATATATTAATTTTTTAGTTAATATTTATAAAAAGAGTTTCTGTAGATGCCAATGAATAATTAAAATATATTTACTAAATTTTATTCAGTATAATAAAAACACAGATATTTAATTTTTTATTATATAAAATAAATCAATAATTTTTATTTATTCTTATTATATAGGGCATGTAGGAATTATAGGAATGACTCTATATGTTGCATTTGGACTAAGAAGAGGAAAACTTGTGATTCCAAAGACTTTTTGAAAAATTAACACATTATGTAGTATTTTTTAGGAATTTGCATTGTATTTTAATTCATTATTTCCTGAAACATCAAAATAAAAGATTATTTTTATTATTCCATAAAGGCCATTCCTATTAGCAAATTAAGTTCTTTAAAGAATATCAATAAATCTTTTAAGAAATACCTGGGTGCCAAAAACTTCTAGAAAAAGTTTGCCTTGCCAGGATATAGTTATTTGATACTTATTAATTAATTAATCCAAATTACCTTTTAAACTTACATTAACTCTATTAGGAACTTAAAATTTGAGAAGTCATGGTCTTTATTGATTATATAAAACTATTTTTAAAAGTATAGAGTATCCTAATCTCGTATTTTGATTTATCTCATAAGAAACTTGTTGAAATCTAAGTTTCCCATGTGATCATACTTATCTTCCTCGTCATCAATATCAAAGTCTTCGTCCATTTCATTGAACCCAGTACCTTTACCGCCACCTCCACTCTTTCTCTTGCCTTACTTTTACTTGCCATGTCCACCTTCCCCATCTTTTCCACCCGCAAATCCACCTCGCTTGAAGAACAACATGTAGTCTTTGATGTTTGCTACTTTACCATCGAAGTAACTGTTAAGATCCCTGCTCTTAACAACCCCATACCCTCCGCTATACTCCACTTTCAATCTGACATAAGGGAGCTTTAGTTCTTCTGGAATCTTTCTAGGGTCATAAGAATATATTGGCTACATTTATGGGTCTGTGTTTTGTGTATCCTAATCCTTGTAAGCCTAGTCAATCATGTTTTCAATGGTTTACTTGAGAAAATTCTCTATGAGTTGAGGTCTTCGTGGATCAATCTGTGTTTGAAACAGGTCAATAGTTCTGAATACGAACTATCTTACACAACGGAGCCGAATTGGTCAACTTGTGAAAGCACTCTGCTTTATTTTCAGTAGGAAACAATGCTTTGGTTTTGCTTCTGCATCGCATAGAGAGGTGATCACTGTGCTACCAGGCTGTAGGAAATGAACACCAGTTTCTTCACATTCATATACGTTTGGAAATTTATATTTTATTTCAATAATTATATCAATGGAATACTTTCATGTTCATGTGCCCATATGACTAAGTCAAAGAAGCCAGGTATTTAATTTTCCATTATACTTGAACGTTTTGAAGGGCCTAAGGCAAGACCTTTATACTTATTCTAATGTAAAACTAGAATATTAAACCATTAATCCCTGTCTTATAATTAAATGTCATTTAATGATGACAAATTAATTTATTATAAATTAATATTTAAATTTATTTATAGAGTGGTCTCTTGAACTTAATGGCTTTATTTTCAAAAGCAAGATTAAGTCTCTCATCTTTGATATGCCCGATTCCATATAATGCAATTTTACTCACACCCTTGGTAAACAATATAGGTGTAACTTCAATCTACTCTATGTTTTTTATCTTGCCAAAGTAGTTTATGTAGTGATTGATGCATACTTGATCTAAACTTGAGAAAAATTCTAATCCACTGGGGTCGTCGTGATTTCCATGTATAGAGAAAATGGGGAGTTTCACGGAGAGTGCGGGATTCAGGTAGTTTGCCTTGGAATACTGGATTGTGTCGAAGTTTACTTTCTGTTCACCGAACACATATCTATTGAAGATCTTTGAGGCTCGATAACTAAATTACAGATTAGTTTAAAAGACTGGTAGGATAAAAAAGATAAAAAGTAAAGTCATGGATTATAATGATGTGTGGAATGACAAAAAGTGAGTTGAGGTAACTTACTATGTTTTAGATGAAGGTTTCTAATCATGAAAAAGATCTCCTCCTAAAAGTACAAAATCAACTTTCTTGTCACATGCTCTATATTTTAAGTGATAAGAAACTCTACTAATGAAATGAAAATAAAATAAAAAGGATTTTCGGCTTATTGCGCAATTAAAATGACTTCAAACATTTCACTTACATTTGTAATGTCTCATTAAAAGAATAAAAAGAGTCATTGCTTGTTGTTTTATCTGATTCTTTATATCCCAAATGATTGTCTGTAGTAATCAGTATCTTGAAAACATCCTAGTCATCATCAGTTGCCTGTTTTTACAAAGGCATCTAAGCTGGTTACTTTTACTGTTGCTGCAAATGCTGAGATTTAGTGCTTGAGTTATTGTAGTTCTGAGATCGCTCCATTTATTAAATTTAAATTTGTATTTAAATATTTGTGAAATGGATTTACACTGATGATTATTTCCTTATTTTCATATCTTGATTGCAGAAAAGAACAATTTATTCATTTTTTGGGGTAAGTTTTTATCATATAAATCTATTGATACGAGATTAGAAGAACCCCAGAGGTATAAAGCTAGATGCCCAGAAGTTTGTCTCGATTCTTGGTAAAGCCTACGAAACTGATAATATCTCCCTAATTGAGAAAGTTTACGACAAGGAAATATTCGAGAAAGTTTTCAAAGGAGTAAAACAGCAATTTATCTAAAACATCAAAAGTTAGCTGCCAATTTCTGCTCATGGCTAGAATGAAAATAATAATGCCAATCTAATGAGTAATTTGTTCACTGACTTTGCGAAAATGATTATTGATAGTCCATAGGAAATTGAAGAGAAGATTCAAGCTCTAACCAAAGTAGTCATGAAGGATTTGAACTTAAATGAGGACTAAGGGGAAGAACATAAAGAAGAGTAAAATTTGAGATAGAAAGATGCATAGAAGGAAGAATTGAAATATTATGAAAAAGTTAAAGTTCACACACTTTGGGATACAGTTAATAGTAAAGATGATAATAGGAAGAGTAGGGATGTTGAGATGTTTCAAGAAACTGATGTATTTGATATAGTCTTCAATAAAAATGGCGAAGATGTGTAAGTTTAAAGCGCTGCAGTTTCTCAAAATAACAAGAACCCAAAAGTTGTAAACAGGAAAGCAAAGAATACTGACTTCGATGAAGACGACAAAAATTAAAAGAAAAAGTAGCCAAAGAAACAAGCAGTCTCTAAACAGGAACCAAAGTCATCTACAGCTTAAATAAACCCAAAGATAAACTAGCAAGCTGTTCCTTAAAGTTTACAAATTAAGCAAAAACCTGCTTCTGAGAAATAAACTATGAAGCTGAATGAATCCAGAGAGTCACTTCATTTAGAAGATGGCGATTCATCTGTAAGCGAAGATGAAAAACCTGGATTTGTGAACTTCAATTAAATTTTCGCCAATGACTTTGATGTAGATGATGCCAGTGAAGTTTAACATATCTAAAAACAAAAATACTCTCAAAAGGGGTATCAGGTTAAACCCTCACAGAAAACTTAAAACTCAAAAAATCCAAAAGATAGCAGCAGTAATAGCAGGTCTCACTCACCAAATCCCAAGAAGAACCCTAGATAAAATTAAGCCAATAATAAATAGTAGTAGCAGTCTTAACTCACTAGCTTTATATAGAAGAAACCAGAACCAAAGAACAACCTTTTGAAGAACTTAAATGACTCAAAATATCTCAGTAAAAAGAGGAAGAGAGATGAAATAAACGATAATGAGGCTGATAATGACAGTAGTGAAGATGAAAAAGTAGAAGATTAAAAGAAGAACAATAAGAAGGGTAAAAACAGCAGAAGCAACAGCAGAGCGAGCGGAAAACAATAGTAATAAAAGAAGAATATCAACCAAAACATTCCTGAATCGATTGAAGATGATTCTGATATTACCAAATCATTTTTATAATACTATAATATCCAATATGAATCTAAGTTTGTAATTATTCAATAGCAACTACAATCACATCAACCAAAATATTATGAAAAAGCGTAAATTAAATACTGAATTACAACTTGACAACGATAGTGATGAAATTCAGATAATTTCAAAGAGTAACAATGCTGCTCCAAAGAATTTAGGCAACCAGAAAGTTTAAGCTCAGAATAATAACAGTAGTAGTGGAAGAGCTGCTAGTAAAGGTAAAGGCAAGAAGAAGGATGAGTAGGTTGATGAATTTAATTATTATTAATATTATAAATAAATATGGTATTTATAATAATGAACAAGCAACGATGGTGAGTTAGAGCGGAAGAATAATCCCAAATTTCAACAGATACGTCAAAAAGAAGTGATACTTTCATATCTCATAGATACTTAAGATTCAAGTTATTTATTATGATTATTTGTAGCTATTAATTTCTATTGATTATATATTGATTTCATTACTTATATAAGGTAAAATTATCAAATCAACGCCTAAATCTATTAAAGTGATAAATAGGTGGTATTAAAATGTATTAAAAGCATGCAATTATATAGTTATATTCGAATAAATCAACTCATTTCAAGTGTAATCCGAAAGGGTTTTGCTGTTTAATTAAGAAATTTGGTCTGTAAATAGTGTATTAATTTGCTTAAAAATTCATGTTAAAATTGGTGTCCAGAAATAAAGCCAAGAACCTGATAGACACCACCGGCATCACTCAGTTTAACTTTCTCTCTGGTTCCATCGTATCATTACCTGCTCAATGATTTTATCTGAACATAATGGATGGAATGTCTGGAAGGTTGATTGCAAAGCCATATACAGTTTGATAAATTCTGATTAAGACAAACCTGATTTCGTAGACACCCAGGAATTTTCTATTGTGCAAGTCTCTCAAGTCATTAATCATAGTTTCACTGGCAAGTCTTTCACGGTTGTTATAAGCATCTATGTGGGTTTATGAAGATTGAATCAGTTGGACTAGATTTAGAAGAAAAAATAATATAAGTTTACTTTTCCAAAAGCAACTTTCTAATCTACTATATTTAGTACCTTTATAAAAAATTTTAGATGTCTCTCAAGCTTTGGATTATTAGAATCATAAATTTTATTGGCAAGAGTGCAGAACATAATGACCAACTTGCCCAAATTGAGAAAATCAATATGGTTATGATTGATCTCAAACAATGTCTCGAGTATGTTCTCTGCGACTTCTAACCCCAAGAACTTATAATGAATCATATCAGCTATGAATTTGAAGCTCACTAATATCTCCTTTTTCATATCAACTTGCTTATTTTCCCTATCTGCCACTTTGATTTTTTATGCCTCAGATCTCTGATTAGCTGGGATTTCCTTCAAAAGTGAAAGTTTCTTAGTAAGAATCACCTCTGAATGACTTATAGAAAGTTCTTGTTCTTAGATCATAACAAGCAGAGTGTCAAATAGTTCTTCCTAATTAAAGATTTATTAAGCATAAATTTAATATAAAGTAAAATGGATTAAATATTGACTAAATCTGACGTAATTATGTGAGTTAAATAGCAAAAAATATCTTTGATAACTATCACGTCATTGCAACTTATTTTACATGGATAAAAATGTCTGAAATTAGAAATAAATGTCGTACATAATTGTTAGTCGTGGTTTGTGCTTCTTGCCATGCTGTATTCACATTCGTTAAAACTGAGCAGTATATCTCGGAGTATAATGGTTTACTCTTCACCTGATAGCATAGTATTTTATAACTTAGTAATATTTATTATTTATCAATCAATATAAAACAAAAATTTATCATACATTTATATGTACCTGATAGAAATGAAGATAAATAAGTGAGTAAAGCATGTTAAAATCACTCGTACTTTATTGTAAATGATATGCGCTATTTCTTGAGATGATTCGGTTTTGACCAATTCAGTGTAATCGAATGCCTTCACCACTTTGTCATAATTGCGGAAGTCTAGCTTGTTCAACATCCACATTAAATAATTTTAATATTAATTTAAATTAAATTTATCCTATAACATGAATTTGTGAGTAATGAGGGTAGAATTTGAGTAAATTTAAACGTAGTGTGAATTATTATTAATGATGACTTACAGATTGAACTTTTTAGAGGGTGTTTGTGGTGACAAGCTAAATCTGGGCCTGAAGTTTAATACTGGTTGCTACAATTTATATATTATCAAAATATAAAACAAATTGCTATTGAGCGTCATAAGTTTCACCATTAGGTGTTGAGGTGGCGTTTGTGCTATTAGCAGAGTGGTCACGGCCTGTGTCGCTCGAGGATGGTGTGTTAGCGGCAGTAGTGGCGAGCTAATTGTCATTGTTTTAGGTGGTAGGGTCCTATTTTTGAGATGACTGATGTGATTGCTCAATTTCAGTGTCATTCATATTCATATTACTTCCAACATATAAATTATTTGGAATAACTATTCAAATAAAATTTAACTATTTTAATTGAAATTGAATAAAGTTGTTTATAGTAAATATTGCTGAAATTAATAAAACTAAAAAGTATCATTTCCAATACAAAAATGAAAAATAAAATACAATCAATTTTTCCATTTTTTCAAGAATAATTTACAATTAAAACTATTGTTACCAATAGTATTGCTCATTTTATTATATTTATAGTAATTATTATTAGAAAGTGAAGTCATTATTATATTAATTAGCAAGTATAATATATATTGAGCGTGTTTAAAATAACTCAAACATAATTAGTAAGAATATGTTTAATTAACATTTTATAGTAGATTTATATATTTCTATTTTAATTTATATAATTAAGTATATAATTAAGTTTTAAGTTAATTTAATTAGAATGAGGGGGTTTTACTTTAAATGTATTAATTAGTTTAAAGTTTTTGGTAAATTAATTAGAATTCTTAATCATAATGAGGGTTATGAGTGAAATGAGGTCATTATATTTGCAAGAAATATCTATATGAGCCAATCAGAGTGACAACCTTACACTATATTAATTATTATTGTTAAAATACAAATAATTTAAAATTTACTGTATAAAAATTAAATTCATATAATGGTAATATGGCAAACCAATATAAACAAACTTTTTTCAAAAAGAGGAGAAATTTGAATATAAAAATAATATTTTTTTTAATTTAATTACACTTGAGCAATAGTTAATTAATTATGCAAAGTATAAATTTCTTGTATATTTTTAAGTCTAATTAAATAGTGACATAATTCATAGCATAAATATATTACTAAAGAAATAGTATTGATTTGGAAACTTTAATAATAATTATATTTATCAGTTAAATATATATTTAGAAATCAAAAATTAAATCGTCTTATTAAATAATAAATGAAAGCAGTAGTAAATTTTAATAAATATTAATTTTAATTCAATTAGCCTACTAAGTCATTATAAAGCATTAGCTACTATTTATAATTTATTAATAAAATTAATCTATAATTATTCTTAATCCATCAATATCAATCATCTCTCGAATCATTCATTGCTTGCTGCTGTCATTCCTCGCGCTCTTATTGCTATACGTCTATTGTTACTCATAAGAATAATTTTAATATAAAAATGCATAATATAAGATTATAGTATTTAAAGGCTATTTTGGCATTACACTCCCTTCGTTTAGAAATTTATGAAAATATTTAGAGTTACGTACTGCTTGAATTTTAAAATCAAAACACAATTCCTTCAATTTAATATGCTGCGCAAGCGGGACGGAACTCTAAAGAAAGGGAGTGTCAATATACCGCGATTGATTCTAAATATATTATGAAGTTTTATATAGATGAAATTTCGTAATTTAATAGGACAAATTAGCGTACCTCATATAAGTTGATTTATGAATTATTTTTAGTCACAAGTGTGCTGCTTCTCAACAACAACCTTTGACGAGTTACTTGTAATTATTAGATCACTTGATAAAACGGAGAATTATTTTGAATTTCAGTAAATAAATTCACAGATAAATTCATAGTAAATTGTAAAAAGATCTATATGTATATACTTACGCATCTTCATCTTCGCCGTCTTCTTCGGTGAGGGATAGGCAAAGCTCAGGGTTAATCATGAGGGATTAATTCATTGAGAGGAGGAGAGAGTAGCTGGCTCTGGCTCTCAAAGCTTGCATCTGGAAGTTACTACATTATATTAATTAAAATCACATTTTAGGATAATTTCGAATTGATAGGCTATGCCATTTAATGTTAGCGTTCAGGAGTAAAATTGATAAATTTTGCCTAATATGTCTATAAGAAACTTACAAGCTTTAATTGCTGAAAGTGCTGAATGTCTTCTTACTGGATTAACTATTAAAACTATTTCTAAATTGAAACAATTGATTAATATTTCATTAATATGCACTATATTGCTTGTATTTCATAGAAAATATCCAATATTTATTTTATCAGAACTTACTTGAAGAAAGAACTATTTTTAAAGCCAGAGGAGCCTGCTTTACGGGAGTATTATTAGAAACCCTTTTAGAAAAATGAACTCATCTTTAATTTAATATTATAGATTTGATTATAAAAAAAGCAATAATTGATTTTTGTGGTTCACTTTATTTTTCGAAAGTGTCATCATAAAAGTAGACACATCAGATTGTTTATATTGGACATAATTATATTAAAGTAATATTAAATCTTAATAAATATGAACTAATCACTCATTTATGCAGAAATGGAATGCCCTGAAAAAATCAAAATTAAAATTAAAATTGAGTTCTTTAATTATAAAATAAAAGTACCCTTACAAACTATTTCATAAGATATTTAAAATTTTTAAATTAAGTGAATTTATTCACACAGAAGTATCGTAAGAATATATCTTGTAGAGTACTCTTAATTAATAACTTAGTTCTTCCCTCATTCCTTTTTAAAGGAGACCCCTGATTATTTGAATAAAATAGGAAGAAAATTTTAATCACTTACCTATAAAAGAAAATAAATAAAACTATAAGCATTTTATTAAGATATATTTCAATGGCCAAGTTTGATGTTGCGTATAAAAGTAAAAAAAAGTAATATTTACTTACAGAATCTCATTTTATAAATGATGCTTTATTTTTTTTGCCAGTTTATTTAAAAAGGAAATATAGAATTATTTTTTTACGAAGCTCTCAATTAAGTAAATATTGTAGTGAGGGAAAAACTGATCATTCTTAAAATTGTCTAATTGTTATTATATAATAGTAAATATCACACAAATTTATATCTAATTTTTAGAATCACTATGAAAAATACTTATATTTTATACAATAAACAATCCTAACTAATCCATTTAATTTATAATTTTATTATAAATCAAAGGCTATACTCTGTTAAGGAAATTAGGTCAAGGGGGTTATGGTGCAGTAGGACTCTATCAAGACCGCTAAAAGACTTCAGAATACGCCATTAAAATAGTTTTAAATAAAGATAACTCTGGCTAATCTCTAATTAATGAGAGTATCATATTAAGGAAACTTAATGATCTTCAGAAGAACCAACAACCATTATTAAATATTTTTTATAGTTTATAGTCTTGAATCAACTTATATGATTTAAATACAATAGAAAATTATCTAATGAGAAAATTGAAATTAGGGTCCCTAAATATGTAGATCATGGATTGATATAGATGGAAGAGGAAAAATAAACTTGTAATTACTTAACCATGGAATATTTAGACAAAGACCTTGAAGAGCATTTTGATTCAAATATACTCATTATTTATATTAAATTACTAAAAATTACTATAAAATATTGATATATTTTGAGAAATTATAGTGAAATATTCCAATTATAATTATTTAATTAATTTTATTTTTAAAATATACATCAGAGAGGCACAATTACTAAAAAACTGATATAAAGTTTGCAATCTATACATTAAAGTGGATATTTGCATAGAGACATTAAACCTGCAAATTTCAGAGTAAAAAACGATCAAATATATTGAATATAAATATAATGACATTCAATATTTTTTAATTTTAAGGGTAAATAATATTATGCAATTTTTCTAAATATACATGATAGACTTTGGACTTGCAAAAGAATACTTAAGAAATGGAACTCATATAGAAGAGAACATAATCGGAGGTTTGTTGGGAACTCCAATTACTGCCTCTATTTTTGCTCATAAATTAGTTTTTTATATAAAAAGAATATATGTTAATTGCAATAAATTATTATTAGAATCAATCAAAAATATTGTAATCATGACTACAGAGAAATCTCTAGAAGAGACGATCTGATATCTTTGATGTACTCTATATTACTAATGTCAAGCAAACAAAAATTACCCTGGTATAATGATTAAAATCCCCTTATTAATATTATTTTTATAATATAAACTATTTAAATTTCAATATAAATATGATTTCTTAGAGTCAACTAAACAACAGAAAAATTAACAGCTTTACTTCAGAAGTATAAAAGAGAAAAAAGATAAATTAAATCCATAGTAATTTGAAGGTAATATCTATGATCAAGCTGTGGTTAGAGTAATCAAGGGGTACTTAGAAATGAATTATAATATATTTAATATATTTTATAATCTGAAATTATTAAAATTAAATAAGTTCTAATAAATATTTAGAAAAGTTGAGGTTTGATGAAGAGCCAAATTACGATGCAATTTGTAAATATTTGTTGCATGATAATGCAGAAGAAATGGCATAAAAATACGATGATATATTTTGATATATAAAAGTTTTTCTTTCAAATTTATACATAAATTAATTAAAAAATTACTAGTATTTTATATATTTTTTAAGATTATTTTGGTAAGAAAAAGAAGAAAATCTAAATACTTAAGCAAATATGACCTTGGTAAACTTGGTTGTTAATATCTAAGTAATTCAATATATATATATTGCTGATATAATTAAAAAAAATAATCTAATATAATTTTTTAATAATTACAGTTTAAAATTATTTGAAAAATACGCCGAAAACTGAGATTATTAAAAATAAAATTTAAAACTAATAAAACTCAAATATTTATAATCAGAAAAAATGTAAACATTTTCACGTCAAAATTCTTTTTACATTTAAAATGCTAATTAAATTTATTTTTATAACCAAAGTAATCGAATTTTACTATACTTCTTTGTCTATTTATTTCTTTCTTATTTATTATATTTATTAAATGATAATTTTTTTAAGAATATTAAAAAGCATTGATCTATATTTTTATAATTCAAGAAAAAAATCAATTAACTAGAGACATTGTAAATATGAAAAATTTAGAAGTTTAAAAGAATGCCAATGATTTAAGTTATAATGCACTTGACTATTTAAATATATATAAAATAATTTTTTTATTGATTATATTTAATTAATCAGTTTTTTAATTGAAGACTCGAGTATCAATATCTTTATTTTTTGTCTTCTATTTTATCAATAAAATCAATCTTAAATTTATTTTTAGTTATCTTTCAATAGAAGTCTGAAAAAATTTTAATAAAAACCATGCTAGATATTTATTTCAATTAAATTATTTATTTTTTTTATTTTTTATAGATGAATTCAAAAAAGCTGATGAACTAAAATATTTAAATATTTTTCCTACAAAAATATGTTAAAAATTATTTAGGAAAATAAACTAATGCTATAATATGGAACTATCTATGAAAATAGAAACTTTAGTCACCTTACATCTTATAATATAATTTATGTTATATAAATTCATAAATATTTTCTAACTTATATAATTCATCTTTGCAAAGAGACTCTGATTCTAATAGAATCTATGAAGCAATGATTCTATTGAAAAAATGCCTAGCACACTAAGACGAATTAGTTAAGACAAAGAATAGTTTTTTATTATTTTTTTTAAAAATATATTTTCTTCTATTTTTTATTTCCTAATTATATTCATAGAATATAGAGATTTTGAAGCTAAAACATCTTTAATATACTAATCTCTTTTTATAAGTATTTTATATATTTATCTATTTATTTATTTAATGGAAAGGAAAGAGTAAAATGAAGATGCGCACATGGATCGTTTAGCTAAATGTTTTGAAACTTTATATATGGAAAAATCTCTGGAATGTAATGAATCTGAAAGTTTAAGAAAAATCTATGAAAAATTAACTAGAAATTACAGAGAGCATCATGACAAATATGATAATATCTAGAAAAATAAGTAAAATAAGATTCAATATATGTCATCTTCATATTTATAATTATTTTTAAGGAAAAATTAAGAAAATCCAATTTATTAAAGCTTTTATCCTAAAGTCTTTTTATTTAAATAACAGTTTCTAAAAAAATAAAGAATTATATTAATAAATAAAATAAAAAGAATTTATTGACATCATATAACACACACGAAATGACTTATGAATATGTACCTCATAATTTTAAGTTCAAAATGAGACTCTTTACCGAGTATGAAGCTATAATTATAATAATTGATTGTAATTTTATTTAAATTTATTATAAACCCTTTAATCAATTTATTAGGTGATACTCAGTTAAAAAAAATGTTATTTATAAGGTCTTTTTCTTTTATTTAGCTCTAGAATTATAATTTGAAATAATAAATATAACCAATTGTTATAATTATAAATATGCAATTAATAGAATTTTAAAAAAAAACTTTCTTCTCTACTTCTCGCTTTAATTAAATTTTGGGGTTTAGTTAGAGCCTTTATAATTTTTTCTATCAGATTGAATCAATATTTTTAAAAATCATTTATATTAATCAGTTGTTGCTGTAGTTATTAAATATGAATATTTTTATTACATAAAATATTTTAAATTTATTTAATTTAGTTTGTTAAAATCCAAAGATTCTAATTAAATAGCAAAACGACGACAAAATTTAAAACGAAGGTATATGTTCATAAAGTTTATATAAATACCCTCCTATAATTCTGGATTATATAAATGAAGGGAAGTTTTACCAAAAAAAAGTAAATTTTTGGTTAAAAGACAAGAATGAAGAGCTTTTCTATGTTTATAAAGTGTAAACAAAAGGCGGAGAAATTATATATTTCAACTAATAAAATTGGATTCTTTAGGAAAATATTACCTAAAATTAAAAAAGCGAACGTGACAAATTTATTAATTAATACAGTATTTAACAAATATTGTTTGAAAAAAATAAAATATTTAAATTAATTATTTTAAAACTCTAGATGTATAGTATAATTAAAGTAAAAGATAACAGATGACTATATAGTTTTGATTGATAATTTCTTCATATTTTAGAATAAATATTAAATAAATAATTTTTTTCTTTATTGGTCATTATTTATTATCGATCAATATAGTACTATATATAATTTACTAATCATTATTATTCAATAATATAATAAAATTAAAGAGAGATAACTTAAATGCAAAAACTAGAAATCTCATTTACATTTAATATAATAATAAATATACCATTATATTAATATATATTTTATATATCTCAGTTGAAGATCTCCCAAAACAAATCAGGAAGGCAGGTCACCAGTTACTATTTAAGGAAGTCATCGGAAAAGGTGCCTTTGGTATAGTGTGCTTGTACGAGTCTATAAAGGGGCAAAAGTTTGCCATTAAATTTGAGCACAGCAAGGCTACTATGAAAAACTTGTTGCAAGAGAGTATTAATCTCAAGAAAATTCATGATAATATATTTAGAAATTTAACCAGTTTAATTTGGTTAAACTTAATTAATTATTATTATAATAATTGGAAGTTATAATATTTTTGACGAGTTTTAAAGAGGAATTTCTTTGTGCGATCTGTTTATAAAATCAAAATTATGAAAATCATTTTTTAATTTTTATAAGTTTTATTCATTAATGTGTGCATATTATTACACTTATAAAATAATAATTTGCATTTCATGACAAAAACTCAATAGGTGCGTATTCCTAAACCAGGACAATTATGATACCATAATATATCTCCCACGGCTACGAATAGTCTGCTTCTAAAAGTGATGAGGGCTTCAACATTTTGATTATGGACTTTTAAAATAAATTTTTAGTAGTTTCAGATTAAAAATTATTATTTCTTTTTCGAAGAAGGTCTGGACAATTTCTGTCTTAAAAATCCAAATGACAAAATAGAGTTGGAATAGTTCAGAGAGATTGCTCTAAAAATGTTTAATGCTGTAAAATCTCTTCACCAAGTAACAAAAAATTATTTATTCTTTAAAATATATATACTTAAAGCCAATTACATCCACAGAGATATCAAGCCTGATAATTTTAGAATGAGTAATGAAGACGTCTACTTGGTTGATTTAAACATAATAATTTTTATTTATAATTTAGGCTCATGCAAGTCCTATATAGATGAATCTGGTAAGCATATAAAATTTAACGAAAATCAAGCCCACAGAGGGACTCCGTTTACTGCTTCAATTAGTGCTCATGAAAATTATGAAGTAGCAAGAATCGATGACTTGATATCCCTTATCTACTCTAAATTTTTACAAGTAATATAATATAAAATTAATTTACTCATTAATGATGCTAACTGGAGAGAAACTTCCTTGGTCTGATAACACTAACACCTAATAAATTATATGTATTTTATTTCCTCATAGATGTACAATGGAAAAAGGATTTAAGACCTTAAGAAAGAACTTAAAGCTATTAAAATCAATTCTTTCATTAATTATAAAATATAATTAGCTGATTATTTCCAATTTGATGTAAATAAAAGACTTTTTGAAATTCTTGTCATCCTTGAAATTATACTGAAGGAATGAATTTGATTTGTGAAATACATTTAAAATGAAATTTATAAAAATTGATTTAGTGACAGTCAACTTACCTGAAACCTAGAGAGTACGGTACTTATATTAAAAATCATCTAGTTTTACTCCAGGCTACTATTTTATTTCATCTGTGGACACTGATTAAATTAAATTAAATTTTCAATTAATGAAAACTAAACAAAACACTCAAAATTAAAATTGATTTATCTATTATAGGAGAAAGAGGTAGTATAGTACCGCCTTAAAAAAATGTCCAATTTTTTTTATAGTACCGCCTAAAATAATGTCCAGTTTTCCAGTTTTGATTTTCATTTCGAATAATTATCATATTGTTTAGGTTAATTTCCACTAATTTAGATAACTATTAATCTAATTATAAATGTATTCCTACAATAAATATTATCTTACTTATAAATATTTAAATATTCATTTAAAAATAATTGTGATAATCATAAATCAAATATGAAAAGCAGCTTTACTCTCAATTTCAGGGAGTTGATGTTGACTACAATGAAATTGAGGGATTATTGAACAATATAAATGAAACAGTTCAAGATTAATTCAAATATTGATGAAATTTTACAATTTCAGGAAATTTGAAGAATATTATTTTTTAAAAAAAACTGAAATATACTAAATTCTGTAACTTAAAAATATATTATTGTAGAAACACATTCGAATTTTTTAATTTAATAATAAACCAAACTAGTGGACAGTTAAATATGTGTTCCTACCGAGATACCCTACCCCACCCCCTACCCACCCCTACCCATACCCCATACCCTACCCACCCCCTACCCCACCCCCTTAAATACCCCATTTCATATCAAATTTATTATCTACAAGGTCTAAATCGATCTCCTTCAAGACATCTCGACACGCAAGACCCTATTTTACATAAAAGCATATAATTAATAATATTGTGTTTAATGATTAAAATCAAATAAATTTAACATATCACTATTTAATACTAAAATCAAACCATCAATCTTAATCGTGACGTCGACATATCTGAGTAAGTTGACGTGGCAAATTCCTTGACGTGGCAGTCATGAAGTAGAAAACTCGTAAAAAACCATTCTCGCTATTACCTAGTCTTCACCCAAAATCAAGATGTCAGCCCAGTAATTAATATATTAAAAAAATTTTAAATCTATTATTACACTTTATTGGAGTAGATTAATCATATTATTTATTTCAAACTTATTCTAAAAAAAGAGTTTCCCATAAGAAATTCGAATTCTTCCTTAATAAATTTAAATTATTACTTTTCCAATTTAAACAAAGTATTAATGTTGTAGTTTTACTATCATATTTTGACTTTAAATATATCATTTTGAAAATTTCAGTAATTAGATTAAAGAGAGATTTTGTTACTTCGATTTTCTTTTAGATTTGAGAATAATAGTTTTTAGTGGAAAAGAATTTAACTAAAGAAAACCTATTGATTAAATAGTATTTCTGTCACACAAATAGAGAAGTAGACGCAACTGAGGATAAAATTAAGAGATAAACTTAAACTTAAAAGAATCAACAATGAAAATCATGTTATGGAGGAAAACCAAATCTAATAATTTAAAGGATTTTAAAGTTTTTGATTAATTTAAATAATTAAAACTATTTGCTTGTTAGGTATTTATCACTTTGAGATTTTTTTAAGTTTTAAATCAATATTGTAGGAATACATTTGATTTGGGAAAAATTAAATTAATTAAAATTAATTAAATATTAAATTCGTGGCAGTTAACTTTCTGGAAACCCTCACATTATGGTACTTGTTCGATAGAGAATTATAAATCAGCTGGACTTTACTATTGGCGGTACTCCTCTATCACATCCCTGAAGCAAGATAAATTGACTTTAATTTCGGCATTAAAATAAACTAAACAAATCACCAAAAATTAAAGTCGATTTATCTTGCTTCAGGGATGTGATAGAGGAGTACCGGCAATAGTAAAGTCCAGCTGATTTATAATTCTCTATCGAACAAGTACCATAATGTGAGGGTTTCCAGAAAGTTAACTGCCACGAATTTAATATTTCATTGATTTTAATTAATTTAATTTTTCCCAAATCAAATGTATTCCTACAATATCAACACTGATTTATATTTCAACATTATTTATATTTCTATTACGACCTATTTATCTATAATAATACTAATGGAGTTTTATAAAATAGGGTATAATATCAAATTGCTATATTTCCATAATTGAAAAACTTCTTCTTTAATTTTTTTTTTACTTATAGTAAGATATTTATATACTATAGTAGGAAAAAAATTTTATAAAATTTTTTATCCCTTAAATCAACTCCATCCGACATAACTCGAAGAAATAGTATGATTAATTTTTTATGTTTTTTATTTTCTTTATTTATAAAGAAGAATGGACAAATAGATATTTAAAATAAGAAAATAAAAAACATAAAAAATTAATCATACTATTTCTTCGAGTTATGTCGGATGGAGTTGATTTAAGGGATAAAAAATTTTATAAAATTTTTTTCCTACCATAGTATATAAATATCTTACTATAAGTAAAAAAAAATATTAAAGAAAAAGTTTTTCAATTATGGAAATAAAGCAATTTGATATTATACCCTATTTTATATATAAAATAGGGTCTTTGATGTCGAGAAGACATGAAGGAGATCGATTTAGACCCTCAAGATAAAAAATTTGATATGAAATGGGGTATTTTAAGGGGGTGGGTAGCGGTGGCGGTAGGGTATGGGAGTTGGGGTAGGGGTGGTAGGGTATCTCGGTAGGAACAAATATGGTTAAATTGAGCCATCTTTGCAAATTTCGATAGAAAATATAAAATTATATTAACTTTATTATTATAGTTACAATTTATCACATACTTTTAACGAGTAAAATTCAATTTTTGGAGGATACTACATCGAATTTATAGGTATTTAGCTAATTTAAAGTTATCTCCTCCAAGTAAGCGATAAAATTTTACCTCCAATTATAAAGTCTAGTTAATTTAAAAATTCTATCGAATTACCCTAAAATCGTTAAAATTGGCCTACTTCAACTGCGACTATTTTATGTATTTTAAATTAATTAATTTAATTTTGATTTTCTAATTTCGAATGCTCTAAAAATATTGAGTGTGATGTTAGAAATAAATATATACCTTAGTAACATACAAAGAGTAAATTACAACTAAGTTAGATAAAAATATTTTGCTATTTTAATTTTTTAGGAATGATAAAATAAGGATTAAAATCTTGATAATTAAAATGAAATATATTATTATTATTTTTCAGAAATAAAGCTACCGCTTATTGAAAATCTTAATTCTCAAATTTAAAATTTTTAGCAATTTAATTACATGTAAATCTAGCAAATTTTTAATTCAATATCCCAATTAAACACTTACTATATATTTTCTTATGGTAAATGTATTTTATTTTATAAAATTTATGCTTTCAGCTTTCTAAAGATTAGTCAATCTTACTATAATCTGGAATACTCTAATATAATTCGTTAACTCATAAATTAATTTAATATTTGTGATTAAAAAATATATTATCGATATCAAAACATCATCAATGATTGCAAAATTGTCAAAAAACGAAATTTGCCTGAAATAAAAAACAATATAATATCAATTGAAAGTACTGTTAGCATTTATTATTATTTATTAATATTTATTAATATTATTTAGTTTTTTACGGAAAATAATACTGACATTTAGCTTGCCATATCGCATAAATATATATACTATTTTGCCATAAAGAATTTCATAACTGTGATCAACCCTTACCCCAGTAGGATTGATTTCCCTTTAAAAAGAATAAAAGCGTTAGCATTGATTTATGTAACATGCCATCACATGGAGTTTGTAGAGGAACAAGTCGAACCATTTCTGCAATCAGCAACCCTTTGCGTACTTTAGGTAAAACCCCTTCTTAAGAGAACCTTATTTTATTGCTTTAAGTAGGTGGTAGGTTGAACCCGAAGAGTAATCTAATTACGTTTTTTTACATAAGATTTAAGCATATTTTTCTTAATTAAAAAGAGTTTACATAATCTGGAAGCTTAGCAGTCTGTCTATTTACTCCTATCCTTTTCTTAATGCACTCATACCAAATTAGTAAAGACAGGAGTATCGTTTAGTAGATTAAGATTTGAAAATCAAATAGTCAACCTTAATTTGGCTTGGTCTCTCACCTATACCAGACCTAAATTATTCTAAAGAAGTTCTCCGATCCTAGTCAATTAATTATTTTTTTAAATATTAGAGATTGTAAGTATCTAATTTTTTATTATAATAATTGGATAATAAAAGTAATTATTTACATTCCCAAAATGACATAAAATCTTGGAATAAATTAAATTTCAGTAATTTCGAAACAAAATGTTCCTAAAATATCTAATCTTGGGAACTTAGTCAATATTATACTTTTACATATAAAAATAAAAAATGATGCTAACTTGAATCATTAATATTTTCAATATTATTCCGCTAAAACCATCAAATCTCACACAGCAAACTTTGGTAGCAACTATGGAATTCATAATTTTAAAAACAAAATTGGAAAAATAAACTAATATTTTCAGTAATTAGATAGTTGCTTAAAAGAAATAGGTACCTTAAGTCTGTATAAAATATAATAAATTCTTATTATGTTTTAATACTTTTTAAAGAAATATCTTTATTATATTTTAAACAATAATATATTATAACTAGTCACAATAAACAGACTCAAATCAAATGTAGCCAATTCACGATGAAGTTGTGACAAGCATTAAAAGATTTCTTATAATTAGAATTTTTTTAAAGTAGTTATAAAGGAATTTCTGTTTTTAAAAAATTATATTTTCTATATATATATATATAAGCTTTTTTAGTAACTAATCTTAATAAAATGCAACTAATATTAATTCTTAAAATGTGAATAAAAATCAGTTTTATGAAATTAACAAGTCAGTAGCTATTAGTATAGATGGAATAAGCTCAATAAACAATTTAGACTCCGACTACTTTAATCTCATTTATATTATAACTATAATATTTCATGAAAGATATAAAATACGATAAATTTGATTATGCAAGAATGAAACAAGGATTAATAAAAATTTGTAAATTATGGAAGCTTATAAAAATTAAATTGTCTATCTATTTATTGCAGAATTGGATGCAGTAAAATTATTTTTTTTTCTTCATCACAATAAGAAATAATCAAAACCCCAAAACCCCTTAGTGAGGTTTATAAGTGCTTTGATTTGCAGGGTATAGTTGGGGTCTTATTGGGGTTAGTAGAGAAATTAGGCCAATTTGCAAAATGAGAAATAGAAATTAGAGAAATTTAGGGTCTATTTATGATGAGTAATATTTAGATTTACTTCTTAAGCTTAGGTATGGTACGAGTATTAATATAGACTAAGTCAAACCAGTACTGAATTATGCAGCTATAGCAAAGCTCTTGCACAAGAGTGCCTCAACTGTTAGGTATCACTGCATGCTTGCTGTTTAGCATTTTAATTCTGGTACTTGAAGACATCCAGTAAGAAAATAAAAGTTCACTCAGACCCATATTGACTACCTCTGTGACTCTAAGACTTTAAAGTACTGGGCACACTTTCCTCTTGACTAGCGAGCTTTAATGTTTCATCGTAGGTTTCCTGACATGCGTATCTCTCCTTATACAATAGCCAATATTTATAGAAGAAATGGTATTACCTTCAAGACTGTCAACAGAGTGAAGAGAATGATTGATTTTACAGTGCCATTTTATAGTAATAATTTAAACTATATATATTTGATTAAATGCAGAGGGCTATTGAAAATAACATCAAGTTCATAAACGCTGATGAAGCTGTGTTTACCTTCAACACCTTTATTAATAAGTCTTGGTATAAGAAGTATGATATTATAGAAGTCTACGATTAGAAAGTAAAGGTTGTAACCCATGCAATTTTAGCAGGTATTAGTGAAGACTCTGGCTTAGAAAGTTATGTTATTCATCCTCGCTCTATTAAGCGAGAGTAGTACATAGAATTCCTAAATAAGCTGAGAGATAAATACAATGATTAAGAGATCATCCTGTTTGTTTACAACCTCTCAGTTCATAAGACTAAGGAGTCTAAGAAAGCTTATGAAGAGTTAAACATTACTCCTGTATAAAATTTTCCTTACAGCCCTTAATTTAATGAATTGATTTCTACTGGAGTTAAATAAAGACCCACTACAATAAACTGCTGCTATATCACCTAATGCATGACTTGCCTATAAATACATTAGACTTGATTCTGAGTAGCTGCAAGAGAGTAAGCATAGATAAGACAACAGTTTGTGCGAGAGATGGAAGAATAAATGTTTATAAATAAATTTTAAATTTAAATGAATGAATAAGTTCACATATTAAATTAACCCATAAAGGGATTTGGCTTCTCTTATTTTTCTTCCTCTTATAGCTTGCTTGGACCCATATTTCTTCTCTTAGAACCTGCACCTGAATCTATGTTCATTTCATCTGGCTTTTAATCTTCTTTATAAAGTCTCTTGCTCACTAAATGAATAGTCTATGACTTTCTCTCTCTCTGTGAACCTTACTTAGCATGCTCTTTCATTAGGAATATACCAGTTTCAGGTTTCCCTACAAAGTTATTTGTCAAAGCTTACTTTAGAGGTATGGATGCTTCTTAAGCTCCGCAAGCCAGGTCTCGCTTATTAGTATGCCTTGCTTCTTTTAATCTTCAGGAGAAATAGAGTAGCGTTTTTTGTGAGCTTCTTCAATGATCTCTCTGAGATAGCTCTCTCTTAAAGTGCCAAGAACACCAAAGAAGAAGCTCCTTTCTGGAAGTTTGTTAGAGAGTTGTTTCTTGGTAGGAAGATAAACTACCAACTCTTCATCTTTCATCGCATCCTCGTAGAGATTAGTGACTGAAATCTCTGGGTAGTTTGGTATTTCTATCAACTTAATTTCATTGTTTTTGAAGGCTTTCTTCTCATCACAGAGTATCGCTTTTAAGAATGAGATTTTGGTACCTTCCATCGTTGGAAGGAATAAACCCACTATAGTATATGATTAAGTATATGTCACATGCTTACCATGCTGAGTGAGGTATCGATAGAGATCTTCCTTGCTTCTAAATCTTGAGATCATTTCTTAAGCTTCAACCCTCTTCATTGCAGTACTTATAGATTCCATCCTTGTTCCTTCTCTTGTTATTGAATTTCAAATTTTAATATATAGAGTTCTGGATCCTACTGCTTAAAATCTTAGTATTAAATATGGGCATCTTATAGGAGGTCAACCTGGTAAAGATACGTGGAGAGAAAGCTGTAACAAACTTCAGAGATTGAGCTCCATTTTTATCAATTTAGTTCCATTAAATTAGTACTAAATTTGTTTAAATTTAATTAGTACTGGTACTAATTCGGTTTAATTTTAATTGGTACCAATTTAATAGTACCAAAACTTAATTAGTACCTAGTTTTAAACTAATGAGGTTTTAATGGAAAAGTTCCAAAATGGTTCAAAACCTAATTGGTACCAGTAACAACCTGAATATTATCTAAGTTAGTACCAAAATTAAAAATATTAAGCATGAAATTAGAAAAATATAGTTATAAACTAAGTATAAATTTGAGCTCTAACACTTCAATATCAACCATTGTTATTGCAGTGCCAACTCCTGTACAAAGTAACTATAACTAGAGAGAGGTTATTAGAGCTTAATAATTTTATATTTAAATTTGAATTTAAACATGGCTGCTAACTTGAATCGCAAAGCAGTTTCTCTTGGAGCAGGATAATCATAGCTCAACTTTGGGTCCTCCAAGAAACCAGAAGTAATCTATATTGAGAGAGAGGTTGAGCTAAGAGCTCTTGAGTTTGAAGCAGAGGTCTTCAAAATAGAAGTATAAAACTAGAAGGGGAGAGCAGAGATAGGACTTTAAACATAAATTGAATATGTTGAGGAGCTAAAAGAACAGCGACCAATTGAAAAATAAAAACACTTTGATTGGAATGATTGTTAAAACTTCTTCTCAACTGAATAGAGCTTGAAGAGGCATATTAAAGAAATACATTCTGGTAAAGCGAAGATTTATTTCAAGCATGATAAGGTGGATGGCAGGTATTAATGCACGACTTGCATGAAGTCTTACACTCACTCAGCTAAGGTTAAAAGACACATGCAAAAGCATCATTTAAGCGAGTTTTTAATGTAAGATTAAGAGACTTAAAAACTTATACCTGCCAAGAGAAAGTCTAAAAATCTTGAATCTTTAAGAGAGTAGTAAGAAAAGCTCAAGAGGCAGAAACGATATGAGTCAATGAATCAACCTGCAGGCAATACATTTTTAGCATGCTTCTAAGAGAGAGCTATGTATATTCCTGCATTAAATGCTGTTGATCTTAGCAGTTGTATAGAAAACTACTTGAATATAAACGTGCCTAGCAAGGCAAAACTTATAGTAGTCGACGAGTTTGCATACAAGGTATATCCTTTCAGCTATCTCATTAAGAATGAACAGTATTAGAATGAGTTTGCTAACGAATATATCGTTCTTAGAGAAGCTTAAAAAAGAGATTGCAAGATCTTGCTTAAGCTAGACGGTGTTATTTTAGGCTTTGGGTTCATTGCACTAAGGCTTAAGAAATATGAAATGACTCTAAACGACTATCTATATCAAAACAGATATCCGGATGACTTGAATGATAAACTTTCAAATATGATTAAGGGTGTCTAGGAGTTGCATGAACTTGGATATGTTCATAGAGATCTAAAGCCTGAAAATGTTATGCTCAACCTCTGTCCTTTAGAAGTTGTAGTTATCGATTTCAATAGAGCCTTAAGATAAGAGATTGTAACATTTCAAAGGTTCTTGGGACACCAGGATACTTCCCAATCAGAGAGAAGTGGACAAATTGATCTGTTTAGTTGGATGTATGGGCAGTTGCTGCTATCATATTAGAAAGTGACATGGAAAGCATGTCTTACTTTGGTACTAAGCATGAATAACAATCAATTGCTTAGCTTAGAAGCATATAAAGTAAGAATATGTCTGCGAAGAAATATAAAGCATGGTAGAGATGATAATCGTGAGAGCTCCTTCTTATCCTAGATAATCCTTAGATGGCATACTTGAGCCACTATAGAGAGCAAGATTCAAAACCCCAAAACCCCTTAATGAGGTTTATAAGTGCTTTGATTTGTAGGGAATTTGTTAGGGTTTGGGGTTATTGATAGGTTTTAATGTGAAATTTATAGTAAATTTATTTAATTTAATCACTCAAAATGCACTTTAGGATCATGTGGTAGAGGTCTGAAGTTTATCTAACTTAACCACAACTCTATCTGCTCTATTGATTTGTCTGATCTTGAGTTTGGTTTTATTATTATTGACTCTGCCATTTGTTTCATTGATTTAGACACTCTTGTTTTTCAATAAATTGCTTTATTCTTTGTTTTTTGTCTTTCTCGCACCTTGTAGAGTAGTAATCATTGCGAGGCATATCGCACTCTATTATTTTTGCTGCCATAGCTCACACATCCCATTGAAAGTCTCCATCTCTCCAGTCTTCTCTTTCTGGATAATAACCTGGAGTTCCCATTACAGTTCCAAGCCTTGATACTTCCACTCTTAAAGCTCTGTTGAAATCAGTTATTGATACTCTTACAGGTGAAAAGTTCAGTATTATATTCTCAGGCTTGAGATCCCTGTGAACAAAACCTAACTTATGAAGCTCTTTGATACCCTGTATAGTTTAGGTTGCTATTAATGCAAGCTATCTATGATTTCTTTAATCATTTATGAAATCTCTGAGGGTTATTTCAAATAGTGGGAGTCTGAAAGCTACATGATCTTTGGCAAGGAGAACAGCATATAGCTTGATTAAGTATTTGCACTCTTTAAACTTAGCCTTAGTGAGTACTTAATACTCAATAGTAAACTCCATTTATTTTATACTTATCATCACTAAGGAGATAGTTGAAAGGATATACTTTGTAATCATACTGATGATCCTTGATAACTTTCTTGACATAAGAATCCTCTAGAATTAGGTAGCTTTAGAGAGAAGTATCTAAATCAATTTATGCAATTACTGGAATTTTCTTGTATTATATTTTAATCATAATTTTATTGGCTTCTGATGCTAAGAGGTTGCATGCGATCCTCACATACTCTTATTCACTTGCTTGTTGAAGCTCAGCAACTTAAAGAGGCTCCCTTGCTTTTCTTTTGTTGAGCAACTTCAGTTGAGTGTCTTAATCTTCAACTTCTATTTCTTACTTGTGGGCTTTTAAAAGATTCTTCTTTAAGTTTCTTGTATGAGAGTACTGCTTATGGCACTCAAAGCAATCATACTTTCCATAAACTTTGTCATGCTTTAAGTATGCTGTAAGCTTAGCTTCCTTATGGACCTTCATATGCCTGTACCAGCTAGATTTATGAGCGAAATCTCTCTCACACAGCTCACAAAAGCATACTTCTATTTCTTCAGTTTGTATAGGAATATCATTAATACCTTTCTCCTCCTCTCTGTCTCCCACACACTTATTTGCCATTAATTTTCTAATATCAATTTCTATTTTAATAACAGAGACCTCAAGTGATTTCTCTGGTAGTTCCTTATGAGAATTCATCTCGCAGCTATCACACCTTTTATTGTTGCCAAAGGTAAGTCTCATTTAATTTGATGGAAGTGCTATTGTTTTTCTTAAAATGCTAGCGCTCATATTTAAATTTGAATTTAAAATTATAAAACTGCCTCTATAACTGAGAGCTTTGAGAGCTTTCAAGCCTATAAGTTTGAAGGGAGGTTTTTAGAGTATTAGCCAAGAAAAATTAGCACTAAGAGACGAACCAGCACTAAATATGGGTGAGGAAGTAACCATTTTGACTTTCAATAATAAGTTAATTATAGCACGTACCGATTTAGGAGGTGCACCTAATTAAGTACGTACTGCTTTAGGAGGTATTTTGTGATTTTGTGATTAAATTTAGTTGCACCTAATTAAGTACTAGCATTAATTAAAGCTCCTAATTAAGTACTAGCATTTTAGGAGCTGCTCCTAATTAAGTACGTACCAATTTAAATTTAAAAATATGGAACTATAACAGTAGAAATTGATATCAATCTCTCAAGTTTGAAACCAGTTCTCAAAACTTTCTCCATATCCTTCTTAGAGGTTGACCTCCTATAGGATGCCCATATTTAATAGTAAGTTTTACAGAGGTAAATAATTGAAATCAATAAACTTAAATTTGAATATCATTTCTTAGATCTGTAAACAAGATGGAGTCAATGAATGATGCAATGAAAAGAGTGCAAGCACAAGAATTGATTCAAAGATTTAGAAGCAAGGAGGATTTGCATCGCTACCTGGTACAGCAAGGTAAGGAACCTATAGCAACTAATCTTGATTATATAGTTGATTTGTTTCTGCCAACGATGGAAGGTACTAAAATTTCATTTCTAAGAGCTATACTCTGCGAAGAGAAGAAAGCATTGAAAACTTAAGATGTAAAGTTTGCAGAGATTCCAAACTATCCAGAGATTTCAGTGACTAACTTATATGATGATGCTATGAACGACCCAGAGGTTTCGCAGTACCTACCTACTCAGAAGTAGTTTTAAAATAAACTACCAGAAAGAAACTATTTCTTTGGCATACTTGCAACAATTAAAGGAGATTACTTGAAACAAATTATTCAAGAATCTCATAAGAAAAGGTAAAGCATCTCTTCAGAAGATAAAGACAAACAAGGGATCAAGATAAGTGAGAGCTGGCTATCAGAGCTAGAAGCACCCTTATATATTCAAGTATGATTTGTAGCTTAACTCTTTAGAAAAATTTGGTACTTGCATCTTCTTGATGAAGGAATAGAGCAAGCTTCACAGAGAGCGAAAGTCACAGACAAAGTATGAAGTTAGCAAGAGACTTTATTCAAATATTTAGCCTCCAGAGTCAATGAACATAGATGCTGGAGCGGGCAGCAAGAGAAGAAACTTAGGAGGAGGGAAGCAAGAAGTAGAAGAAAAGAAAGAGAAGCCAGCTCCCTCTAAAGAATTTTAAATGTGACTTATATATTCATTAACTTAACTACAAAACTTATTTATATACATTCACTCTCCCTTCTTTAGCACACTTTTAAACCAATTAATTATCTACTCTCTTCGCTGAGCTTTTAATAAAGTCTACTGTATCGATAGGTAGGTCATGCATCAAGTGGTATAGCAGCAGTTTCTTGTAATGACCTTTTAATATTCCCCAGTAGAACTCAATTCCATCAAACTATGGACTGTAAGGTACTTTGAACACTGGCGTTATTCTAAGTTGTTCATAACTCTTCTTTGTTTCTTTAGTCTTATGGACAGAAAGATTATCAACGAACAGTATAATCTCTTATTCAGGGTACTTCTCTCTCAGCTGCTCTAAGAACTTAATATACTGCTCTGTCTTAATAGAGCGAGGATGAATAACATAAGTTTCTAAACCAGCATCCTCGCTAATACCTCCAAGAATTGCCATTGTTTATACCTTGACTTTCTAGTCATATACTTCTATGTTGCTATGCCTCTTATACCAAGACTTCTAGATGAAAGTGTTGAATGTAAACACAGCCTCGTCAGCATGAATAAACTTAATATTATTCTATTAGGCTCTCTGTATTTAATTATAAATATAATTTAAGTTGTTGTTGTAAAATGGCAGAGTGAAATCTATTACTATCTTGATACGATTTACACCTTTGTAAGAGATACCGTTTCGTTTATAAATGTTTGCAACAGATTATGCAGAGATCTTCAACTCAGGGAACTGGCGATGAAACATAATAGCTCGTTAGTCGAGAGAGAAGTGAGCCCAATACTTCAAAGTTTTTTCATTAATAAGATAGTCAATATGCTTCTATAGAAACTTTGACTTCCTCTTAGGCTAAGAATTCAGCTATTATTGCTTTAATTATACAGCTTTCAAGCAGTTAGAGCGAACAGTTGATGGACACGCTTTAAGAACAGTGCAATAGACTTATAGTTCAGTACTGGTTTGAGTTATTCACTATACATTCCATAACGCAGTTTAAACACTAAATCTATATACTCTTCATCATAAATAGACCCCAAAGCTTGCTATTTTAGTCTCGCATTTAATTAATAACCCAACCCCTAACAAATTCCTACAAATCAAAGCACTTATAAACCTCACTAAGGGGTTTTGGGGTTTTGAATGTACTATAATTTTAATTAATAGATTGTAATACTTTATTTAATTTGTTCTTAAAATAATAGTATATTCAATAATGAAAGAACTACAATTTTCGGTTAATAATTATTTAAGTTTAAAATTACATTAATGACTTTCAATTATTTTTTATTTCTGTTATTACAATTATTGACTTATAATCAGAATCTCATTATATATTCAATAAAAAATAAAACTTTTTTCATTCATTGTAAAATAAATAAAATGTAAATATTGCAACTTAATTTATTGAAATTAAAAAAAATTGATTGGAAGAAGTTATTAAACAAAGTAACAATCATTTTATATATTCTTATATTTATTTTTTAAAAAAAACAATTAATTCATGTCACTTTTTTTTAAAAAAAAATGTTTATTAAATTTAGGAATTATTGTTGTTCTTGCTAAATATTATTTTTTTAAATTTTGCAAACAATTATTCTTAATTTGCTATTATCGATTACTTTTTCAACATATTTATTTTTTATTTTATTAAATTTGTATTTTTAACTATTCTTCATTGATTTATTTAAGTATATTTACAGATATTATTAATTATATAATTTGATGTTTTGTTATACTAAAAATTCATGTTATTTTGAGATAGCCAATAACAAATTTTGAAGATCTTTAAAAGTTATAACTTTAAAACTAGCGATTAGGAGGAAATAGTTCTCAAATACATTTCCAAAACAGTTAGAATTTTGATGGAAAACAAAACCAGGAAGATATATAATAATTTTTTGAATTAATCTACTTTTTAGATTTTATAAAATAATAAAAAGATATTTTTATTTATTCTATTAAAAAAATAAAAACATATGAATATAATTAATTAAAAAATTTTTTAAAGGAATTATAGAATTGTAAATATTTTTTTATTTAAATAGAATTATAAAAAAGCAAAAATTTACAATAATGATATCATATTAATTTAAACAAAAAGATTTATAAATTATATTCATATTAAATACAAGATAAGCTAAATACTATACTCAACATTTTAGAAAAGAAACAAACCAATATTTTTTTATCCTAATAAAAATAATTTTTAATCTTTAGTTCTTAAATATAAAATAATATAGTAATAAGTGTTAAATAATAATCAAATATATATTATATTCTTTAATTATTACAATAAAAGTAGTAGAATAATAGAAGATTTAAAAAGTACAGTTACAAATCTTACTTAATAGCTCTAAGAAATTTTAATATTTATGACATTTATATTTAAATCAAAGCCTAAAACGTATAATTCATTGATATAATCAACCGTAATAGATATTATATTTTATACAAACAATTTCATTTTATTTTATATTTATTAAAATTAGCTCATATATTTAAAATGTAATTAATTCGATTAAAGTTTTTTATATTATTTTTTATTTTTTATTATATTTCTAATCTCAAATGGTTCATTATTTTGCCATTGAAAAAAAATAATAAATTTACTGCCCAATATTTAATAATTATTTTTCGGAAAATTTATTGATATAGTACTTATTAACAATTCTCTCAGCAATGAATATTTTTTTAAAAAAATATTAATATACATTATATTCAAGTCTTATATATTATGTGCAGACAAAACCATGGAGCAGCAACCAGTGCAGTGACCGACAAAGTAGAGAGTGCAAGGGACATGGCCCCCAGGAAGAGACCACCTCTACTCGCACACGCAGACAAAGGGTGGTGCCGAAGAGCCAAGTACTACTACTGCAGGTGTTGGAACTAGTGTTGATACCAGAGATCTCAGAAGACTCAGAACTCAATGCGAAAAGACAAAGAGAATTCTCTCAAAAAACACTTGGTCAACTACTACTCCATTGTGGATGACAAAGATCTATTCGCAATTTCTAATTGTACTTAATCTGTGAGCTATAACAACACCGATTCACTGATAGCGTGGGTAAAAATTATCAGTGAGCCCGGTAATTCTGTAGACATACCTAAGGGAAATTCAAACTAACTAATACATGTTTTTTTCCTTATTAAATATGCACATAATATATAAGACTGATTAATATATAGTAGAGATCTGTATTAAATTTGCATTTCTATTTTATTAATTCCCGCCTTTTAGCATTTTACTACTTACTACTACTATACATTATATTCATTGTGATTCAAGAATAAGCTGATATTTTAAAGCGTCTGTAAATAACTTGAATACCTTTCATAATTTATGGCTTTATTATTTATGAATTCTTTATTATATCCTCCCAAAACATGGTACTTAAATATTTTAAAAGTTTGCTTAATTTTAATATTTTTTTTTTAAAAATTGTATTTCTAATATATTTATTCAAATTTTACATTAGCAAATTTATCGAAAGTCACAAAACGGTTAAACCATTATAGATTTACTAATTATATTTATTTAAAGTTTAATTTATAAAAGTCTTATTCTATATTATATATATTTGAAAAGCATGATTTTATTCACGAGATTTTTAAATATAAGTTTAATAACGAATTTTAAATATATTAACATGAACTGATTAATTTTATATATGATTATTTGAGTAAAATTCGACAACTTAAAAAAATTGATTTTTTAGAATTTGTGAGAAGAAAATATGTGAATAATCCGTAAAAAAATAAATTAATAATTCTTATTTATACTAGCTTTATTCTATCAAAATATATTACTTATAATTTAAATTAACTTTACAACTAATAGTTCTGTATAAACAGATTGGAGTGCTGAAAGGTAAGAACTAAAACATAAATCATACGAAATACAACAAAAATACTACAATTTAAAGAAACAATAAACTGAACTTTAATTATATAACATTAATAAAATATATATTAAAATTATATAAAATATTATTTACATAATAATAGAAATGAATAACAATAAGTTAAATAAAATGATTAATTTGACTATTAATATTGGGAAATAGATATTTATATGAAATTAACTAAACATATTATACTTAGCTATCGACTTAATAGTAATCCCAAAAAACTCTTAATTTTGTAAAAGATTACTAAATAAACAGAAAGCATGATATTCTTTTTTGATAATACCATAAATATAATATATTAAATAGATCTATTTTATTGGTTCACAAATTAATAAAATTTGACATTAATATATAAAAACTTAAAGAGTCATATGAAAATGTTTTAGAGAAATTAAAAACAAATGGAAGTAAGATGTTAGAACAATCGGTTCAAATTAGCAAAAATAATAATAAATTTTAATTAGTTGTATAAATTCATAAATTCATAAATTCTATCTTGTTAACAATATAAAACATTAAAAAAACTAAAGCTAATTTAAATAATGTTTCCTCAATAAATTTTTATAGAAATATAAATTAATATGGCACAACTTTTTAATAATTTTTTGTGATGTAATTTAAATGGGGAGACAAATAAAATATTAATGATTATATTAGTTAATAAATAAGTACTATCAATCCTTGAAATTGATATATCTTAGGAGAATAATAATTTTCCATTAAAAATGAATTAAAATTTAATAAAATTAAATTCTTACCAAAATTTATTCTTACCTTATATTGTTTTATAATATTTTTCTACTTTAAGTATAAATGCAGACTATATATATAATTTATGGCTTAATTAATTAGAAGTTGACATAAATCATTTAAACTTATTAAAATTTCCAAAAGATTATTTCATTTATATGTAATATCAACAAAATCCCATGTGTAAAAAACATATTTTTCACTATTATTATAAAGTTAATTTAATGTAATTAAAAGTGAATTTTATTGACAGATAAGTATTTTACTTCAAATAATCTAAATAAAATAATAATGATCAATAAAATAAATGAATTTTAATTATAATTTTGCTTAATTTTAAAAGAAAAGAGGAGTTAAACTCGTTTGTTAAAATTTGGAGAAAAAAATTTTAATATTTTTTTTCTGATCCTTTAAAAGTTTATAGAAATTTTAGATGTATTATTATATCACATATTATGAAACAAATAGCAGATTTGTATATGATTTAACTAATTGAGTTTATTACGAAGAAAAATTTATTATAATATTTTTACCAATAGTTAAGAAAATTGATGCAATTAGAAAAAAAGTTTATTAATTTAATCATTCATAATTATTTTAATTTTTTTATCATGGTATATTTAAATCTATTCAATTTATATAAAAATTTAAGTGTAAACTATTAAGAACTACTATAAATAAAATTTTATTTAATAATTAATCAAATTGCTAGGCTAGAAGAGATCATAAAGTCAAACCAATTTAGAATTGATAATTATGAAATTTGATTTAAACTTAAAAGAAAACTAAAATTAAAATTAGAATTTTATATCATTTTAAATATTAACTAAATATATTTAAATTTTTTATTTAGTTTTATAATTTAAAACAATATATTATTATAATGTATTATATGGGATATTAGGGAGGTAGTCTCACACACCCCGCCAATATTAATGTAAAAATAAAATTAATAATCATTTCATTACTAAAAAGATATGGGTAAAATATTATGAATTTAATACTAAAAATGTTTTCGGAAATATACTCTTAGGTCAAATTACATTGAAAAAATTATTAATTTATCATAAAAATACAAAAAAATAGGGTTATTTTATCATATTTTTATTTGTTTTTCCCCAATAATTTTCACTATATAACTTTTAAATTCTTTGTCAAGAAACTTTTAGGCAACTTATAATAGAAATTTAGGATATAAAAAAAAGAATTATAAGAAACAAAATACAAGATCAATTGATTCTCAATTTATATTGATAATTATTTTTTGATCTGCTAAATATATATCAAAATAAATCGTATATATTTTTCTGGAAAAAGATGTCAAAAGTAAAATTATTGAGAAAATTCACTTATTAAATATAATAAAAATCGCATAATATCAGTAATTTTATGATATATACGCAATTTTTTAATATTATTTGACTTCACCTCTTTATTAAAAACTATGTTAGTTATTGAATTCATAATATTTTGACTTAAATTTGGTTGGTAAAAGAATTAATGGATATATTTTAGCATTAGTTATAGCGGGGTGTGTCTAACAGGTATCAACTCGAAATTATAAAAAATGAATTCAAACATTTAATAAAATATAATTAATTATACAAACATAGTTTTAAATTTAGTATTAATCATTATTGTTAAATAAATTTTTATATTAATTTTATTATTATTGTTAAAATACATAAGAAATATGAGAAATACAAATAGAGTTTGAATATATTAATAATCTCAACTGCCACTGATTAAGTACTCTTTAATCCTAATTTGGTTTGCAAAAACATTAGACTCATTTTCTTGATTACAACTGCTAGTCTATTAGTCTATTGGTCTATTATATTAATTATTTTAATATTAAAAGTTTTTATTAATTGATTAAATCTATTAAACATTAGACTCTTAGACGATTAGACTCTACTCTATAATTACAGCTATCAGTCTACTCGCATTATCAAATTAGACTTTTAGACCATTAGACTACAGTCTGAGAAATGGGAGTGAGGTTTAATAAAAAGTGTGATTAGACTTTTAGACTATTAGACCAGAGAATAAATAGATAGGGCAGAGTTTAATACAAATTTAGATAACATAATTAAATATATAAATTTAATCAGTCTAACTCTATTGACATCTCTGATATTCTGGAGTCAGACCTTTTGCTCTTTGTGTCTTCTTCTGCATCTCTTTCTAAGCTATCGTTCATTGGAGCTGTCATTTCTGCCATTCTTTCGTCGTGATACCTGTTGTAAAGATAGCGTGCCATTTGCGAAGTCGAGAATGGGAATTTTTGCTCTCTTGTTCTTGATTGAATCTTCATTTCGCAGATAGTTACTCTCTCCATGAAAGCATCTCTGTCAAGCTTCCCCATCGCTCCAAATGGTTCGTCGTTTGTCGTGATTACCAAGCATGTGTTTTTAAACGCCAACTGTGTGCTCCCATATTTCACATCTATCGCGTAGCCCTTGCCCTCCATCATTTTCTTCATTCTTGCTAGATTCTTCTTGTTCCCAAAGTAGTGTTGGTGATTCATCTCATCCATGAGTGTTATCTGTGGAGCCATATCTATATTAGCTGCTTTCACGAAGAAGTGAGACACCCCATCCTCCAAAATGTCACAAATAAAGATCTGTCGAAGCATCTCGGTAATGGTTGTCTTACCAGTATTCGTGGGTCCCACTATCCATACGCTGCTCATCTTTTAATCTTTTCTTTTCAGAAGAATTTAATACAGAGCTTCTATCACCTCCCCATATCCCTCATTTATGAAATATTGAGAGGTAAGCGTAGGTTCATTGACACTTACCTTTGGCTGTCTTAGTAAGTATTCTTATAAAGATCTGATAAGGGGGACGCACTCTAGTTGGAGGAGACCGGCATCTTTAATTAGTCTGGCATGCTACTTCAGTTTGGTCTCAATGCTTCCAATTATTATCAAATCTTCAATTGACATTCTGTGTTCGTTGTAAAACTATTCCACGCTCCTGCATTGTCCACTGAGAAAATCTGCTATAAATTTCTTGAGGAGCAAATCTTTTCTATCCACTTCCTTATCATTCACTGATTCAAGATAAGATTAATTTGCCTAAGCCCAACAGGATAATTAGTTGAATTGCTCTCTTTAGCCATAGAGTAGAGCAAGTTGTGGATGATTCTGAAAGAGCCGCTTCTCCGAAGATCCGAAGACTTTTGTTGCCACAATACCGTAGTCTTACAGTTTCTTGAACCCAGAATAGTTATTGCCGGTAAAGTAATTCTTGTGAATGCCTCCCTTTCTGTGCTCTGTATTAACCACCATGAAATAGGAGTGGACTGGTTACTGGGTAGAGTATATTTAAATGTGCGATACAATTGCCGAAGTCAATATAAGATCTGCTTCTAGGGATTACCAGCTTATTTATGAGTAATCAAGTGCTTTGATTTAGAAAACAAACTCAGTCTTGAAATTGTTAATCTTCATGGCTATAAGTTTAAATTAAGAAAGTGATAGAGATTACTTTTAAGGCGTGTGCGAATCAACCTTTTAGACATTCATTTATGCGATTAAATTTATATATTTAATTATGTTATCTAAATTTGTATTAAACTCTGCCCTATCTATTTATTCTCTGGTCTAATAGTCTAAAAGTCTAATCACACTTTTTATTAAACCTCACTCCCATTTCTCAGACTGTAGTCTAATGGTCTAAAAGTCTAATTTGATAATGCGAGTAGACTGATAGCTGTAATTATAGAGTAGAGTCTAATCGTCTAAGAGTCTAATGGTTAATAGATTTAATCAATTAATAAAAACTTTTAATATTAAAATAATTAATATAATATACCAATAGACTAATATACTAGCAGTTAAAACAAGAAAATGAGTCTAATGTTTTTGCAAACCAAATTAGGATTAAAAGAGTACTTAATCAGTGGCAGTTGAGATTATTAATATATTCAAACTCTATTTGTATTTCTCATATTTCCTATTCTTATGTATTTTAACAATATAATAATGTGAAACAAACAAACCTGTAATTTTACTTTATAATAATTTATATAAGTAAATGGATGATTACTATAAAACATAAAGTTAAAACAAGACTAATCAATTATATTTTTCTATAATAAAAATAATAATAAATTAAAAATTTAATATTGGCAAATTATAATCAACTAATAAATTTACCCAATTAATTAACTATATTAATTTGTTTAGTTATTTATGTTTTGAATTGTGATTATTTAAATTTGTTAAAATATTTTATTTTATTAAAATTTACTAAATATTAGTTCAAATTCTTAAGATGAAGACATATCTATGGAGATTAAGATTACGTCTTATGATAATAACAATATCCTCTAAGCAAGCCAAAATTAGAGACTTAACAACCACAATTTACCTCATAATTCAACTGTACCTAAAAGGGGACAATCGCATATTAGTACACAAATACGTGAAATGCCTTTAGATCAACGAGAAAGGATTAAATAGGGTTAATTACAAAATACTTTGCAATACAATATAAATCTCTTTTTCTTAAAAAAATTGAGATGGGATAATGAATTTAATATTGAATTTGTATATTTGCAGGATATTTTTATTTTCATTTGATGATTTATTTTTTTAATGATTATTTCTTTTGCTATTTGGTTGAATAATCTTCTAAATTTATTAATTACAAGTGGAATTAATATAGTGTAATGAATTAAATAAATCTAATTGATTATTTAACAAAAGAAATAAATACTAAAAACAAGAAATAATTTAAGTTATTAAGTATTTCTAGTTTGAGACATAGTTTCGAAATATTGAAAATGTTTGAATTGTCTAACTCGAATGATTTCGTATTTCCAGAATTAATTTCAATGATAAAAATTAGCTAACTAACAAACTATCTAACTAAGTATTTGTAAATAAACTATAATCAATTTAATTTGATAATAAGAATGAAATATAATCATAAATTACTTTATGATTCATGATTATAAATCGTATTTAAAGAAAAATTTGGCTTACTTTATTACTTTCTCATATATTTTCGTCAATTTTAATTGATTAGCATAGAATAAAATGTAAAGCAGCAATTTAAAAAATTCTAAAATAAGATAATTCTAAGTATGTTGGTGCTTTTATATTTAAAGTTTTGGTATATTTTTTTAGATCTAATTTAGAAAATCTTATTTTATGCTTAATATATTTATTTAATTAACACATTTTAATATAATCCACTCATTATAAAATTAATTATATAGTTGATTTAAGGAATCAAGATTATTTTAGTTACTTAAAAATTAAACAATACTGCTTTAATATAAAAATACTTACTTAATAAAATTTACCTAACATAAATGGGTAATATTTTAAATTCTAAATATCTTAATCTGTAATGAAAATAAATAAAATGAATAAAATTATACTTACAATGTCAATTAAACTCTTACATTAATATTGATAGAATACGTTTAAATTATTAAATTTATTTAAATTTGAAAAATGCTTGATTAAATCAGGTTCATAGAATTGCTTTTTTAAATATTAGATGAGCTTCTTTTTATTGGAAGTATTTCTTAATGAAAGAGCAAATTCAACTTTAATTAGAAATTAATTTATAGAATTTAGAGGTATTTTTAATTAAATAAAGTTTATCTTACTCAAAGAATGCGAAAAAAGGACGGTCAATTGAAAACTCAGCTTTTTTTTAAAAAATTCTTCTATAATGAACCCATAATCATTCTATTTAGTTTATTTTAAATAACACTTTTTATTTTAATTAGTTTTTGAAACTTTGAATGAATTCGTACAATATTAAATGAATATTTTTTTCATAAATTTGAACTTGCTTAATCGATTCATATATGAGTTATAGAAATTGTTGAATATTGTAGGAATACATTTGATTTTGGAAAATTAATTTAAATTAATAATTAAATAATTATAACTCGTGGCAGTTAACTTTTTGGAAACCTAGACAATATGGTACTTGTTAGATAGAGAATTTAAATTTAGCTGGACTTTACTATTGGCGGTACCCCTCTATCGCATCCCTGAAGCGAGATAAATGAACTTTAATTTTTATATTAAAATCAACTAAACAAATCACCAAAAATTAAAGTCGAGTTATCTCGCTTCAGGGATGCAATAGAGGGGTACAGCCATTAGTAAAGTCCAGCTAAATTCAAATTCTCTATCGAACAAGTACCATATTGTCCAGGTTTCAAAAGGTTAAATGCAACGAATTATAATTATTTAATTATTATTTTAGATTAATTTTCCAAAATCAAATGTATTCCTACAATAATTAGAAACTTGTGTCCAAATGTAAAGGTATATTATCTAAGTAATTGCCTATATTGTTTTTTAATATTTGCATAATTATTATATTTCTAAAGTACTCGCTTACTAAATGAATAAAAATATATTTTATTATAGGAAACATTTTGATTCCACAAAATAATAAATATGATCTATTTAGGCACATTAAATTGCTCCCTAAATTTAAATATTTTAATTTAGTTTTTAATGATAATTAAAATCAAGATCAGAGAATTAATGAAGTTTCGAGAATATCTCATTAGTATTTTATTTTAGTTTATAAATAGTATATAAAAAATTATAATAAAAATATTTATTTGATTAAAGATAATTTGAGTGTTAAATTTTAAAATATAACTTTATTAATGTTTTTTCAAAGAGTTTATTGTAGACATATAATTTTTTTTAGTAACAAGAACAATAAAAATCAATATTTTTGAATAATGGTGAACCTAATAAACTCCAAATTCTGCAAAGATTTTAAATAAATTTTTAATTTATATATAACTCGGAAAGAATGCATCTGCTCTAGAAAATAAAGCTTTTTAACTCCATTATTATTGAAATATCATTAAAAATTAATTTATTAAAAAGTTGTAAATAAAATAAATATAAAATTTTATTTTTAAAAATTTATAATATAAATATACAAATATACAATCAACTAATTTTTTAATATTATTTCTAAAATAATATTCTTCTCCATAAAAATAAAAAAAATTATATAGCAATAACCTAAAAATTGCACTGAGAAAGATTCTTAAGTATAACCAAAAAACAAAAAAATAAATATCTAATAAACATTTATACATATTGATAATATAGTTTAAAAAAACATCAAAAACTAACCAAGTAAATAGCCTGCATAGGCGACCACGATAAGCCAAAAGACTGCAATATAATTTAACACGGGTAATTCAACAATTCCCAATCAAAGCATTACTACTAACTCAAGTAAGAGTAGTAAAATATTAGCTCTTCTCTAGTCAAAGCCTAAAAAATGAACTTTTTAATTTGCTGTCTTAAATTTATTTGAATTTTAAAATTTATTTTACAATTTCTCTATATAATTTCGAACAGATTGAATTTACTATGAAAAAATGATGAGTAAAATAAAATTCAATATATTTTATAAACTTTATAAGTAATCTAAATTATTATTAAATTATATCTATAAACTTCTAAATTAAACAAAAAATGAGATTACATTTATTTCATAATGAATTGAGAGTTGATCAATGACAAACAAGTTATAAAGTAAAATTTCTCCGAAAATTAGTTTTTTATTTTCATTACGAATTCTTCCTTCATATGTGTTTGGTTAGCTTTATATTAGCAAAGTTTGTTGTGATATTCAACTTTATAGAAAAAAATGTTTGTAAAATACTTATTCTGTCCAATTTGTATTGAGGAAGAAGCATTTATATGTGTCACTTCGTTGTTTTAGAGTTAAAATTTAGTATAAAAAATTACTTATTAGATATTTTTTTAATATCATAAGGAATCCGAGGATACATTGAAATTAATTATTATATAAAAAATAACAATATTTTCGATTGATAAAATAAATTTTACTAGTTACACGCAAAGATAATATATTTATTTATTGTAAGTTAAAAACTTTTTGTCAAAAAATAATAACATTAAATTTTCAATTAAATCAACCTTACAAATAAAATTATATGCTAAATTTAACTAAATTAAATAATATAATATAATTCTGAAAATCATATCATAATCTTAATAATTAAGAATATAGGCACAATTAAATGAAATACACTTTTAAGTTAATTGATAATTAAGTGAAATATAGGAAGATGTTTTTGTTGTTGGTATCTATTTTAATTGTTATTTAGAAAACTTATTAAAAGATATTTTTTCTCTTTTTAAGGCTTTATTTTATTTTTGGTAAAAAAATTAAATTTAACTGATTAATCCCTATATATCCTTGTTGAATAAATAAACCAAATTTATTAATAATAAACCTAATCAAAATTAATTAAATAATATATATCCATAATTTAATTTGTATGCTTAATAAAATTATCACATCGAAAAATGTTAATTCAAGAGAATTCTTAATTAAAATAAAAACTTTGACAAATAAATTATCAATTTAATTCTGAGAAAATATATTAAAAAGTTTCTTCATTTATTTGTATGCTAAATTGCTATGAAAGCAAATATATTTTGGCTTAAAGAATGATGTATAGGAGGAAATCACTTTATTATAAGGACAATCATGTAAAATAGTCAATTAATACTTTTAATTACGAGAGAAATTAAATTTTGAGTTGTCTCAATAATTCTCCTGAAAATTTATGAAAGATTTATTTGGAGTATCTTAAATCAAATTATTCATCATTGAAGAGTGTTAAAGAACGAAGAATTTTTATTATTTATAAAAATCATAATTTACTCAGCATTATACATTTAGATAATAAATTTTACCTTTACATAATTATTATATTATTGTAGGAATAAATTCGAAATTGGGAAAATATAATAAATTAAATTAATAATAAATCAAAATCGTGGCAGTTTAAGTTGGCCAATTTGAACGATCTTGGGCTCATTCTATAGAGAATTTAAAAAAAAGTTGGACTTTATTGTTGATGGTTCTATTTTATCTCATCCCTGGAGCGAGAAAACTTCACTTTTATTAAACTTATCTAAATTCATTTAATTATACCCTCACATTAAACTCAAATTATCTCGCTTCAGGGATGAGATAAAATAGAACCGCCAACAATAAAGTCCAGCTAATTTTAAATTATCTATCGAATGAGCCCAAGATCGTCTAAATTGGCTAACTTTAACTGCCACGATTCTGAATTATTAATAATTTAAATATAATTAATTTCCCAATTTCGAATGTATTCCTACAATATTATTAATAAAATTAAGTAAAATTAAAGTAAAAATCAATTAAAAAAAAAAAGAATTTAAATTTGAAAGAAAGACAAAATCATATTAAAAAGATATATTTTTGAATTGTCAAAAAAATTTCAAATTTCTTTTATTTTTATTAATTGCAGTTATAGCATATTTTTTTTCCTCGATTTAGATAAATAAAAATTAATGCTTTGATTAATATTTATTATTTGTGAAGTAAATATAAAATTTAATATATCTCGCTGTAGCCGTGATAATTATTAAACAAAAAATTACTTTAATATTTATATAGAAAAAAATGATGCTTATTATTAAGCTTGAAAAAGCATTCTGTAGCTAATTATAAAATTTATTAATTTATTTTTACTTTAATCCGATAAAATTATAAGTAAATAAAATATCATAATATTTATAAGGTATTGATTAGGTAAATAGAGTAAAATGAAGAATTACGAAAATTAAATCTAAATAAATAGTTTGAAGGAATTATTTAAATTTGGATAATATAACTGTACTAATTGAAGAAATATTCTTTGTTAATAATAATCGGTCAAGATTGTATTTTTTAATAGCTTTTTAGTAGTTGGTTTATATCTGAAATCCCAAATATATTTAATAAATTAATAAATTAATTAACTATTAATTTAAATATTTTATATTGAGTAAGAATTTAATATTTAAGTATAATTAGAGGTTAATCATTTATTACTTAGAGTATTAAATTATATTTTCACTAATTAAATAATTGTAAATGTACTCTAACAAAAACTATCATCAAATTAGAGTTAGAGGGCGGTATATTGTGAATTAAATTATATATTATAAAACATATAATGTGTGTAATATCATATTTATAATAATCAACATTTTATTTTAATTAAATTTACTATTATTATTATTATTTTACAACAAAGCATACTTATAAAAAGTTTAAATTTCAAGCTTTATCAATTTAATTGTTAAAAAACTTTAAATTATAAATAACTTATTTATTAAATATTAAATTTACAATTTCTAGGAAACGATATGTCATATTTTAATAATTATTAAATATATATTTAATTCACTCTGTACCGTCCTCTAACTCTAATTTAATCATCGTTTGTGTAAGAGTGCGGTTTAAATTATTTAATTAGTTAAAATATAATTAAATACAATAGAGAATAAATTGATTAATTCTCTATAAATAATTAAATATTTTACTCAAAATGCTAATATGACTTTTATTTAACATCATAAAACAATATTTATAATTAATATTTATGCTAAAACATTTTAAAAAAATTAATAAGTTTCTAAATATTTATTATTAAATTTCTATTTAAAGTTTTTTCTCTCGATGATTTATCAATTTTAAATAAATATTATAAAAGAAAATGTTTTTTAAATATTTATTTTTTCCATTAAAGAATAGGCATTATTAATTATCTCGAAGTTAAATTTAGACCAATTTCAATAAATTAAATAACAAAGTGTAAATAAGCAACTATTTAATTAATAATAATATATTAATAAAATATAAAATTATTAATAATGTTAAGTAAAAATATTCTCATATGTTCAATTAAGAATAATAATTAAGATAAAATTGACTTACAATTTAATTTATAATAAATCAATAAATAAAAAAATTATATCCCAAACATATATATTAATGTCTGTTTAAAAATCAAAATAAAGCATACCTCTAACTAAATATAATATAGATTTTTTTTTCATTATTTATTTTATTAATTTATTTAATCAACTCTCTCATATTCTAATTTATCATTCAATATTTATTATCGAACAATCAAGCACTTTATATTATTTACTCATAACTATTATTTAAAAATATTATAAATTAAAGATTCATAACTTACATGCAATAAATTGAAATCTCAGTTATTTATACAATAGAAATTATATTTCTATTGTCTAAAATTTTATAGATTTAAGTTGAAGACTTACCACAACAAATAAGGAAGGCAGGTCACTAGTTAAAGTTCAAGGAAGTCATAGGAAAGAGTGCCTACGGTTTGGTATGCTTGTACGAATCAATAAAGAGCTAAAAATTCGCCATTAAGTTTGAGCATAGCAAATCTCCAATTAAAAAATTGTTGCAAGAAAGTCTCAATCTCAAGAAAATTCATCATAAAATATTTTACAAATAACCAGTCTAAGTTTATTATTTGATCTATCAATCTAGTTTTACATTTGGAACTCAAAAACTTTTCTTAATATTTTTTTATTTTTAAATAAATAAATTAAGATTTTTAGTATGTAAATATGTAAAATGAACTTAGAAAAAAATAATTAACTTTAGTTTTTTTTTAAAAACCAATTTAATTTGAAAAATAAATTTAATTATGTGACACTCAATGAAATATAGATTAAAATTAAATGACTTCTTACAAATTTTAATATCTTTTAAAATTCATGAAAAAAATTAAATAAATGCGTATTCTTAAACCAGAGTTATAATGATACCCTAGTATATCGCCCATGGCTTCGAGCAATGAGCATCTAAAAGTTACGAAGGCTTCAACATTTTGATTATGGACTTTTAATAAAACTTTGTAGTATTTTAGATTATATTAAAATTATTATTTCTTTTTCTAAGAAGGTCTGGATTATTTTTGGCTTAAAAATCCTAGTGACAAAAAAGAGCTTAAAAGATTTAGAGATTTATCATTAAAAATGTTTGAAGCTGTAAAATCTCTTCATCAAGCAAAATTGTATTTAATTATGTATATTTTCTAGGAATTATAAATAAGCGAATTATATTCACAGAGATATCAAGCCTGATAACTTTAGAATAAATGATGAAAAAGTATACTTTGTCGATTTGTATTTTAAAATTACACTTTTATTATTTAGGCTCCTGCAAAGCATATATAGATGATTATGGTAAACATATAAAATGGAACGACAATCAAGTCCACAGAGGCACCCTATTTACTGCTTCAATTAGTGCTCATGATAACAATGAGGTGGCAAGAATTGATGACTTAATATCCCTTATCTACTTAATATTTATTTTGTATGTAATCGCTTAACATCCAAATTTATTATAGTCACATATATTAATAATTACTCGTTGATGATGCTCACTGGAGAGAAACTTCCTTGGGATGATAATCCAACAACCTAATAAATTTCATATATTTATTTCCTCATAGATGTACAATGGCAAAAGAATTTAAGACCTTAAGAAAGAGCTAAAAGCTATTTATACTTTTATTTTTAATCAAAATATTAATTTATACATTTTTAGCTGAGTATTTCCAATATGATGTTAATAAAAGACTTTTTGAGATACTTCAGCTCCTTGAAAATCATTATAATTTTTATAACATGACTTTTTAAAATTTTTTTTGTTTTAATGCATTAATGTATGTTTTATATTTAATTTATGAAAAGCAGCTTTACACCTAATTTCAAGGAGTCGATGTTGACTATGAAGCAATCGAGGCATTATTGACCAATATTAATTAAAAAGTTTTGGACTAATTTAGATTTTAAAACATCATTAATAATTGCAAAATAGTTATTAATAGAAACAAGTCCCAAATATAAAATAAGGTACTCTCTTTTGGAAGACCCATGTACATTTTTAGATTAATTTACATAAAATTGAATTTTGATTTAATTGTTAATTAAAAAAAAAATTAATATCATTCCATAACTCGAAGCAGGACCTTGCATTACATAAATATCAATTTATTAACCAAGAAATTATGCTAAATTATCTAATCTAGGGAATTTAGAAAATATTTCAAATATATTTATCTTATTATTTAATGGAATGCAATATAAAATTTAATTATTAATATTGCACTAAAAACCTAAAAGCTTGAACAGTAAGTTGATGTTATTACTCTGGAAATACAAAAATAGAAAAGAAATATGAATGTTCAAACTGAATAAGAAATGTTAAGTTTCTAGCAAACTAATACTAGAAACCTTGAAATCATTTCAGAAAGCAAAAAACTCTGTTTTATACTTTATAATTTCATAAAATTAACAATAAACTTTAAAACACTCCTTTATTAATATTATTATTAATATTTACTGTGTTTAATCACAAGTGACCGGCTCTTATATTATTTAAGCATAACATGATGGAGGAGTAGCAAAAAGCATTTATATCAATTTATCATGTATATAAGAAATTTAAATTGATAAAGAATTATTCCTAGTTTAATTTTATTTTAAACTATTATTTTAAATTTACCATTTTTTAAAGCGCTTATTGCTAGCAATCTTATTAATAAGTCCTAATTATTTTTAAAGTTTAAATCTGTTAATGAGACTCAGGAAGAAGACAATGTCTAGTCAGCAAGCACAAAAGGCGGATTGCATTAAAAGATAAATTTGGTCTCTGGGTATTTTATACACAAATTAAATTGTTTATATTTTGAGAGAAAAGACAAGGAAGATAAATATAATCATACAAGAAATAAGCAAGGATAAATAAATGATGTAAATTAATATAAATAATTAAAAGTTTCATTTTTAATTTGGAATTTCAATTAATTCTAAAATAGTTAAAAGAATCTAAAATAATAATAAATTTGTATTGTTAACATAAGTAAATTTAAGAAGCTAAATATTTATTTAAGACTGAATTTAAAGCTTATCTAAGTATAATCATTATTTGATTAGATCAGTACCTTATTAATTTATAAATAAATATTTTAATAATTATCAAATATCTTTAAAAGTTATCACTTAAATAATTTCCCTTGCTTTATTTTAATATAAATATGAGTATGAAATTTTATTAGTTTTTAATTCTTCCTTATTTGCTTAACAATTAAATTTTTTTATCTTGCAAATAAATTATAAAACAAATAAATTAAAATTTGTAATTTTTTAGACAATTTAAATTTTTATCTACTAGATTATATTTGTATTTTGAAGTACAATTTTTAATATAAATTTCTATTGATATCAGACACTTATTTTACACTCTTTAATTAAACATTTTTATTTTATATGTATAAATATATAGATATATAAATATATTATTACAAAATCTAAAAAAATTATCATATCATATATAAAACTAATTAATTATAGAAATTGAAAATTTTGCATTAAAATGAAAATAGGCTGTATAATTTATTTAATATAAAATTCAGAATAGAGTATTTTTTATTATAGAAAATTTATTTATTGAATATAAATTATTTACTCATTTTTAATAAATAATATTTTGAATTATAATATTTTTTGGATAACCAATAACAAAATAAGAAGATTTTGAAAAATTAGAACTTTGAGTGGTGTTATTTCACCCCACACTAATCTTTTTGTAAAGATATAATTAAGTAACAAAGTGAATTTATGTAAAATGACACGATTTGTTTACTATCACTAAGCTGATATAGATTAAAATAATAATTAATATTTCTAAAGAGAATAATACTTAGTTTATAATATTTTTAAAATGAATTGTGTTAATATAACTTTAAATTTATTATTCAACAAAAAATACATCAAGCAAAGACCTGTTAAAGCTATTTTTTTAGTATTATGCATGAATTTTTGAAATTTAATTTTAATTTGAAATTAAATGAAAACAGAATATAATTACACATTCCTTAATTAAAAATGGATCATTAAGAAACAGTATTGTTGAACTCATTACAGTAAGTGATTCTCTTATTTTTCTTTTCTTTAGCGAAATTATCCGATTTTTGAGCAATATTTTCATAAATCTGTTGTAAATTACTCTGATTTTATACTTATTATAGAGAAAATACTTCTTAAATTTTAGATTATCACTAGCTTAGTGGAAAAGTTTAAATTGTGAGGAGAATTTTATGCAACATTTATTACTGCACTTATCAACTATAGAATTTACTGTATGAAAATGAAACACAAAAATAGTTGTTCGCTAAAATGGAACAATTTTGAAAAACTCAAGATAAAAAAGATTATCATAAAATAAATAAAAGACAGTTAATAAATCGCGTGATAAAATTGCAAGTTTTCTCCTTTTTATTTATGGGTTTTTGCACTTTTATCTGTAATAATCTATTAATCTCTTTTTTATATCAGTTATTTTGTATTACTAATTTATAAATTCCCAATACTTTGTATTTCATCAATATAATATGGATTTAAATTTATAAAAACACAAATCATTTATAAAAATATTATAAACTATTATGTCTTATTCTCTTATAGAAGATATTTTTTATCTTTATATCTTAGTTATAGCAAAAATTATTTTAAATTTTAACTTCGTCATTTTTTACAAATATATTTACTATATTATATTGTTATATACTTGTAGAAAAAATTATGGGATGTGAAATAGTTACCCCAGAACTTAAAAATTCCCAATATGAAGAGGTAAGTTCTATGTCTAAAGCCCAAGACAGTTAAACATTTGAGTAATGGAGCTAGTAATAAGATAAAAATTATATTTTTATTTAATTTGTAAAACAAAAAGCTAATTGAATTTTTGAATATGTTTGGGGTTTGTTGGAGATAGGTACAATATTTAAATTTTAATAATTTTTATTTTACGATAGAATTAATAGTAATTAAATTAAAGCAAGTTTTATTTATGATAAATTAGGCATTTTTTTATGAAATAATTTTTATAATTTCTAATTTATTTCTCCTTTTTTTGCAATATAGCTATTTTTTTAATATTTAATTTTATTAGAGTAAATCTAAAGTTATAGTAGATATTAATTTTTATAAATATATAGAATTTTTACAAAAAAGATAAACTTAATCTTATCATCAGAATGCTAAAAGATTAAAAAGGTATTATTTTTATTGAAATATAAAAAATATATGCTTAATAAAAAAGTTGACCAAAAATTATTTTTTTATAATGTAAAAATTAATTATATAAATAAGGTAGTAGGACAACTGAAATCTTTTAAAATACAATAAAAGATCTAATTCAATAGCAGAAGGAAACTATATTTAGTTATTTTTTTAAACCAAAGCCTAAAATGAAAGATTTCTTGAAATAATTAAAAGTAAAGTTAAAAAATAAAAAAAAAATAAAAATAAACACTCATACATTTTTAGCGTCATATTTTGAATCAGATGATTGTAGTATTTTTAATAAAAAAATTATAATTGCAATTTTAAGGATTGCTCTCTAACAAAACAATTATATTAGATATTTTTTCCTTATAATTTTATCATAACATTCTCTGACTATTCCTTGGTAGATACTATAAAATCTAAATTTTATATATTTTTTTTCACATTCTTACTTGAGTAACTTCTTTTAAGCAAATTAATTTAAAATATCAACAGTCTATGAAATGAAATACAAAAATCTCCATAAAAAACCATCAAGCATGACTAATTGCCCATTATAAAGTTTGAAGTAAATTTTAAATCACAGAGCAAGAGTAAGAGAACTTCAAATGAAATGAAAGGAGTGAGAGATACTCTTTCTAGTACAATTCCTGCTGGATTTGGTCAATTGCTTTAGCTGTGGTAACTTCATTAACCTGACTTGCTATGGAAGATAATATATTTTCGTTGATTTTTACGGTTCAAGATTCTCACCTTTGAAGACTGATAGATATAGTTATCTTCATTCAGTTCCCTATTACATAGAAAGCCACTTATGACTTTTGACTGGTAGCTTATCTCATGCATGTAAATACTGTATGACCAGCCTTACTTTATTAAGTGAAGAAACTAAGTTGAACCTAACAGCTCCTACCTACCCATAGAAATTATTTTTGTATTGAAAGCTTTGTAAGAAAGTAGAGGTATCAAAACTTATCATACTGTAACTTTTTAATTTTATTTAAGTTTGAGACTATCTTTTAATTATTCCTCTAATATTGATTTAATTTTATTTCAAAATCTGAAGCAATATCAAAATTGTAAACTTCATATTTTCAAATTTCACTTTTTGAATAATTGAAAGTAATAGTAATTTAGTCGAAGATTGGAGGAAAGAAATCAATCAATTGAAGTCGAATTATACCCAATTAGAATTAAAGTATCAATATTCATAGAAAGAAAACGGTATACTTTAAATATAATGCCTTTCTATATCTTTATATTTTTGTTTAAAATAATATGAACAATTATATTTTAAGAAAATACTATTTTAAATTTATAATTCTCTATTTCATTATCTTTATCAATAATTTTTATTTAATTGGCATATTAAGTTTGACTGAAAAAAATATTCTATTATAAGCAGTTAACGATTCAAAAAATCAAATTTCAGAGACAAATATATTTTCCAGTTTTATTTCACAAATTTTCTTTTATCTTTGTATTTAAAGTTACTTCAAAAACAACTTTTAATTTAAATTATTATTTAATATCTTAAAGTTTATTTCAAGATTATAAAATGTGGTTTCTTTTAATTTAAATAAGCTTAATTAATTATCGTAATAAATTTTTAACAGCTAAAACCACTCAATTCAAAGTTAGTGTTATTTTACAAAAATAACTTAATTATTTCAGAAATTTAATTTTAATATATAATATTTAATATGCTAATATTATACTATTTAAAATACTTCAAGAAAAATATGACATTCTAATGGACAATATTAAATAATCTCGAAATTGTATGTAGTAATAGTAAGATCAAAATATTAAAAAATTTCATAATAATCAAGATTCCTTTTAAAAATTAATATAATTTTGCTTAAATTTTAAAGGCTTAATAATAAAAAATATAACTCTTTTTGTATAATTTTTATCAATATTTTGTGATATTTTCCTATTATTTTATTTTATATCAAAACTTCTTTTGAAGTTACTTTTTTTCTCATTTTAATCATAGTTGTTGGAGAAAATTTATAATTCTGAATAAAAATTATAGAGGACTATTAAATACTAAACATCCATTATTTATATTTTCTTACATATTAAATGACTCTTAAATAATTTGCAGTTATTATATTTAATTACTAAATTTGCATTCATGCAACAAAATTCTCAATTTCTGTAAAATTAGTAGTTATTAAATATTTTGTTATTTTTTATCTTTTAATAAATTAAAATAAAGTAAATCATTAATAATAGAATAATAGAATTTTAAAAATTGATATCTTTTTTATTTAAAAAAACCGTTTTTATTATTTTATATATCTATCACAAAACTTTTCTTAAAAAATAATAATTTTATTAAAAAAATTAACTAGAATATTTAATTATGCCTATTTATTTTTATGAAGTTATCATTAATTAAGATATGTTTCATTAAATTTATAAATAGCATACTCATGAAAATAATATATTTCTGAACTTTTTAGATGATAAAACTATATTAGAATATTGGGATTTGACTTTTTTAAAAGTGATTTTATTTATAAGTTCTCTTGATTATTTATTTCTTTGAATCTTAAAAGGAAATTAAAATAAAACTATATAATCTATCAGGATAAAAAAATATATAATAAATATGATCAAATTGAAAGATTGAAAAATCTTTTAAATAAAAATAATATCGAAATAAACATAAATATTGTTAATTAAATCCAAATTTAGAAATAACTTTATTCAAATTTTATGAATACCTACTCTAATGACTTTATTAAAATAATTTGGCTTCATTTATTTGAGTTTTACTTTTTTTTAATTTATTTTTTATAAATCTGAACTCACTAACTAGTAATTTATGCGAGGTAAAAAAATCATTAATTTTTAAATAAAAAATATCTTAATAACTCTAAAATTTCAATATGAATAACGACTTCTAATAATAATATTACTTATTTAAAATTTTTATATTTGAAATTTAAAAATTACAATAATAACGATAATTCGAAATCGGGAAATCCGTCAGCAAATTAAGTGTTAGACAATGAAATTATATTTTATTAAACTATAATGAATTCATAAAACTTTACTATTAAAAGGCAGATTCCTCAAATACTTATCAAAATAAATTAAATCAATTATATAAATTATTACAATTAGATTTTTAAATTTAAATTACTGCTTTATTTTTAGAAACTATAATAGTTTAAATTATTTTCACGAATAACTAAAATATAATAAATTTAAAAATAAAAATTAGTCTACTATTATTTTTAATTTTATTTCTTAAAAATTTTAATAACTTATCTAAATGAAGATATAACAGTTGAATAAAAGATAAAACCTTATGAGAATAATTATTCATTAGAGCCAAATCCAAATTTGAGATAAAATTATCTTTAATAACAAAAAGATGTCTCTGTATCATCTATTAGTGGAATGTAAAATGTTAATTATATGCATGGAATGCCTTAATAATAGAGAGAGCATATAAAGTAAGGTAATTAGTAGAGCTCTATGCCTGGTAATATAATCCTTAAATCCGCAAAATATTATAGCTTATAAATATTAAACTTATGACAATTCAATTAAAATTTATAAGAATCTAATTTAATTTACTTTTTATTTAAATTAGCTTGAGTTAAGCCATTTTTTATTTTTTAATCGCTTATAATAATTCTATTTTAATATTTATAAGAATCATTCAATAAGTTTCTTAAAGTTTCAATTCCTAAAAGAAAAGATGTAAGTTCTTAAAGATTTATTATTAAAAAATTGTAACTATTTTTTTTAAGAAGATATTCAAAACCCCAAAACCCTTTCAGTAGTTTGATTGAGTTTTTGATTGATAAAAGTAGACTATTAGTGCATACTTTATTAGGGTTTTAATAGGGTTTATGTAGGGGTTTAATGTTTAAATGTAACAAAACCCCTTAGTGAGGTTTATATGTGCTTTGATTTGTAGGGTATAGTTGGGGTCTTATTGGGGTTAGTATAGAAAACGCAGGTTTTTTGTGAATTTAATGAATATTTAATAATTATTAGTGTACTTAATTCAAACAAATTTTATCTGCTTATCTTTGTGGTGCTCTAACGATTATCATCTCTACAAGCCTTTTAATTTCATTGCAGACATCTTCCTGTTATATATGTTTAGAAGCCAAACTTATTGATTATTTTTCGTGCTTTGTTCCAAAGTAAGACATACTTTCCATATCGCACTCTAAGATTATGGCAGCAACTGCCCAAACATCCCATTAAACAGAGCCATTAGTCCACTTCTCCCTGATTGGAAAGTATCCTGGTGTGCCAAGCACCTTAGCCAAAGTTACTATTTCTTATCTTATTGCTCTATTGAAATCAATGACTACAATTTCTAATGGACAGAGATTTAACATAACATTTTCAGGCTTCAAATCTCTATGTACATACCCAAGTTCATGAAGCTCATAAACACCCTTAATCATTTCTGACAGTATCTCATTTAAATCATCTGGGTATCTATTATGATAGAGATACTCTCTCAAAGTCATTTCAAACTTTTTCAGTCTTAATGCAACAAAGCCATGCCCAAGAATAACTCCATCAAGTCTAAGTAAGTTCTTAAACTATTTTTTCTAAGCCTCCCTCAGTATTATGTATTCGTTTGCAAATTCATTTTGATACTGCTCGTTTTTAATGAGATATTTAAAAGGATATACTTTGTAAGCATACTCATCAATCACTATAAGCTTAGGCTTGTTTGGCAGGTCAAAATGCAAGTAATTTTCAATACAGCTTTCAATATTAATTGCATTCAATGCAGGTATATACATAGCTCTTTCTTAAAGATATGCTATAAGAGTACCATTTGCTGGCTGATTCATTGATTCAAAACGCTTCTGCCTCTTGAGCCTTTCCTCTTGTTGTCTTTAAGACTCAAGAGAGTTATTTTTTCTTTTAGCAGGTACAAGCTTTTAAGTTTCCTCATCTTTAATCAGGAATTCGCTTAAATGATGCTTCTGCATATGCCTCTTTACTTTGGCTGAGTGAGTATAAGACTTCATGCATGTTGTGCACTAATATCTACCATCTATTTTATCATGCTTAAAGTAGATCTTAGCTCTACCAGAGTGTACCTCTTTGATGTGCCTCTTCAAGCTAGACTCAGTTGAGAAGAAATTTTAGCAGTCTTCACATTAAAATGTTTTAATTTTTTCTATTGGTTGCTGTTCTTTATCTTCCTCAACTAATTCACCTTATGTTTATACTCCTATCTCTGCACTCTACTTCTTGTTTTAAACTTAAATTTTAAAGACCTCAGCTTCAAACTCTAGAGCTCTTAGCTCAACCTCCTTCTCAATATAAATTACTTCTGGTTTCTTGGAGGAGCCAAAGTTTAGCTATGATTATCCACTGCTAAGAGAAACTGCTTTTCGATTTAAGTTAGCCGCCATGTTTAAATTCAAATTTAAATTTATATTATTAAGCTCTGATAACCTTTCTGGTTATAGTCACTCTGTATAGGAGTTGATACGTCAACAATTATGGTTCAATTTAAGGTGTTAGAGATCATATTTATGCTTAGTTTATAAATATAATTTTTCTAATTTCATACTTAATAATTTCGATTTTGGTACCAACCAAGTATAAAATCGGGTTGGTACTGGTACCAATTAGGTTTTGAACCATTTTGGAACTTTTCCATTAAAACCTCATTAGTTTAAAACTAGGTACTAATTAAGTTTTGGTACTATTAAATTGGTACCAATAAATTTAAACGAATTTAGTACCGGTACTAATCAAATTTAAACAAATTTAGTACTAATTTAATGGAACTAAATTGATAAAAATGGAGCTCCATCTCTGAAGTTTGTTACAGCTTCTGCCAGCTTTCTCCACGTATCCTTACCAGGTTGACCTCCTATAAGATGCCCATATTTAATACTAAGATTTTTAACAGTAGGATCCAGAACTCTATATATTAAAATTTGAAATTCAATAACAAGAGAAGGAACAAGGATGGAATCTATAAGTACTGCAATGAAGAGGGTTGAAGCTTAAGAAATGATCTCAAGATTTAGAAGCAAGGAAGATCTCTATCGATACCTCACTTAGCATGGTAAGCATGTGACATATACTTAATCATATACTATAGTGGGTTTATTCCTTCCAACGATGGAAGGTACCAAAATTTCATTCTTAAAAGCTATACTCTGCGATGAGAAGAAAGCCTTCAAAAACAGTGAAATAAAGTTGATAGATATACCAAACTACCCAGAGATTTCAGTCACTAATCTCTACGAGGATGCGATGAAAGATGAAGAGTTGGTAGTTTATCTTCCTACCAAGAAACAACTCTCTAACAAGCTTCCAGAAAGGAGCTTCTTCTTTGGAGTTCTTGGCACTTTAAGAGAGAGTTATCTCAGAGAGATCATTGAAGAAGCTCACAAAAAACGCTACTCTATTTCTCCTGAAGATTAAAAGAAGCAAGGCATACTAATAAGCGAGACCTGGCTCGCTGAGCTTAAGAAGCACCCATTCCTCTCTAGTAAGCTTTGATTCATAACTTTGTAGGGAAACCTGGAACTGGTATATTCCTAATGAAAGAGCATGCGAAGGTTCACAGAGAGAGAAAGTCATAGACTATTTATGAAGTGAGCAAGAGACTTTATAAAGATGTCTAAAAGCCAGAAGAAATGAACATAGATGCAGGAGCTGGCACAAAGAGAAGAAATATGGGTCCAAGCAAGCCATAAGAAGAGGAGAAGAAAGAGAAGCCAAACCCCTTTATGGGCCAATTTAATATGTGAATATATTCATTCATTTAAATCTAAAACTTATTTATAAACATTCATTCTTCCTTCTCTCGCACAAACTGTTGTCTTATCTACACTCACTCTCTTACAGCAGCTGCTCTGAATCAAGTCTACTGTATCTATAGGCAAGTCATGCATTAGGTGATATAGCAGCAATTTCTTGTAGTGGGTCCTGATTTAACTCCAGTAGAATTCAATTCCATTAAATTAAGGGCTGTAAGGAACATTGTATACAGGAGTAATGTTTAACTCTTCATAAGCTTTCTTAGACTCCTTAGTCTTATGAACTGAGAGGTTGTCAACAAACACGATGATCTCTTAATCGTTGTATTTATCTCTCAGCTTATGTAGGAACTCTATGCACTACTCTCGATTAATAGAGCGAGGATGAATAACATAACTTTCTAAGCCAGAGTCTTCACTAATACCAGCTAAAATTGCATGGGTTACAACCTTTACTTTCTAATCGTAGACTTCTATATTATCATACTTCTTATACCAAGACTTATTAATAAAGGTGTTGAAGGTAAACACAGCTTCATCAGCGTGTATGAACTTGATGTTATTAGTAATAGCTCTTTGCATTTAATCATATATATATAGTTTAAATTATTACTAAAGCTAAATATTCTATTTAAATAGAGAATTAATTATCTTAAATTAAATATTTGAATATAAAGAAAGAAATAGAATGCCAATAAAGACTCTTTCATGCCATGATTCTTGATAGTTGATTGAAATTTTAAATACTCTCTTAGTCTTATACAACTTTTATTTTATATTTACGTTTACTCTTGTCGTTTATGCTTAGTTCTTGAAGTTATTATCTATATTATGTAATAAAGTCTTAAGTTATTGATTATATGCTAGTTTAATGGATTAATTAAGAATTAGCTTGTCTTAATTGTAATTAATGGCACTTAATACTTCCATTTTGATATCGAGTTAAGACAGAGCTATTTTTTCATCGACAATTATCAAAACTTTAATTGCAAATTCAACTTAAACATGAAGTCATCCCTCAGTTGAGATGATTGGTCAGAGTTGGCTCTTGCATAATGAATATTATTATTTAGAGTGATTGCTCAAATACAGGCAATTATAACACGGGCTTATTTCAACAAGATATTAAGTATATTAAGTTATGTAATAGGCTGAACTATTTCCTATTGCTCTTAAAGGTCCCTTCAATAAGTCGCCAGCCTCTCGTTGCTTTATTATGAATATTGAAGTAGAAAGAGCCTTCACATACCCAATTTGAGGCACTTTTGGGTATTAAGACAATTAAGATAACGCTCTTTCTTAATTAAGACTGCAGATTAATAGTTAATAATCTTAAAATTAAAATTTAAATTTCTCAATAAAGCGGCAAAAGTATGTTAAACACTAAAAACTTGGAAATTCTGGAGGCTTCAATGAAATTAAAAGGCCTTAAAAGAGATTTAGCTTCAGAAAACTTTAATTCTATAAAATCTCTCGAATTCCAGAAAAAACCCCTACATTCTGTCAATTAGCAGAGAATATTAAATGAAGATTTATAGACTTAAGACAACCTATCACATCCTGAGAGAAAAAGAGGGAGAAAGCCTTAATATATAAATGCAAAATTCCCTGAATTGATTGACAAAGCAAAATTAATTCTACCTCATCATAGCTATGATATAATAAGCAAGATTCTAGAAATGGAAGAATTCAAACCTTTAATTGGATCACAGGATCTGTCCAGGTATTTAAGTAAATTTATCCTCAATAAAACTACCAAGAATCAAACGAAATCGGTCAAAGACAAGAGCCTTGGAAAAATTTCTTTAACTAAACATTTGATTAATAATCAAACAGACTTCATTGAAGTTGGTATGCCGCACTTTCCTGGGGAAGACCTTAAGCCAGTCCAAAATGATACTCTAAATTCTTAGGTAAATTATGGCGCCAAGATCCAATCTGAAATAACCTCTATATACATAAGAGAATATATGATACTTAAGCCTTAAGGAAGACAAGACTTTATTCATAAAATCTTCAATAGGAACAGCTAAAGTTTAATGGAATTTCTTTAAAATTTAAAAACTGCTTGTTCAGAAAATTTATATGAGAACATGTTCAGGCTGATTTATGAGCTGAATATGAGTTCAACTGTGAATCTCTCAATAAAGACAAGGCTCTTTGTTTCCTCACTGCTCTATTACAATCACGAAATTATCGAAATTGGGTAAGACCTTTTAAAGAGCTCCATGTTATTGCTTGCTCAAAGACCAAATACTGAGCAAGCTCTCGGGCTGTCAAACTATATTTTCATTAATGGGCCTCAATGCCTGGAAAAGCTCTAAGAAGAAGTATTTCAATTGGACAAGAGCAACATCGGAATCATTCCTCTTATGATTGGGACGTTTTAGCTATTCAAAATTGACTCACAGGCTGTGAGATTGCTGCCTAATACACTTTTATGCTTGAATAAAGCTTTTATTCAAATACTAAAGGAGGACCAGGGCCTAAGACTAATTCGTCATGTGCCAATCAACGTAGTTGGGGACTTTATCTAGATATGCACTCTTTAAACTTCACCTTCTTTCTAAAAACTTGATAAGTTTATAAACACAATGAGCAAGATCTTTATACAAAAATGGGATTACATTGATTAAGAGGACTTTACTTTTTTCTTGTAATCAATTTCTCTTGAGCTAAAGTAGCGCAATCCACTTTGGGTAAATAAGATCGATGAGCTTTCTGAGCTTAGCAAAAACTTGGCTTTTATTCAACAGGAAAAAGGAATAAGATGCAGGAGAGATATCATAATAGATTGCCTTAAAGCAGATTTCACAAAGCTAAACTAGCTTATGCATACACCAAATAAAACAAGTGACTTTAATGAGTAGGAGCTCAAGTAGATATTAAATAAGTTTAGGAAATTAAACTCAGACTCAGAATAAGTTTTAGACTTTTGTTAAAAAATGTAATTGCAAGCTTTCAACGAATCCAAATAGCTCAAATTATTTTAGTAGCAAATGGGATTTTCATTTCTGTCACTTTAAAAGCTTTGCTTGAATTTTCTAATGTGGTAGAACTAAAAGTTTACTTTCATTAATTTTGGGTGGGAAACGGAAAGACTCTTTTATGCTCTACCTACGCAATACTATTAGCTTAGCAGTACAAAGAGCCTGTATTCGTCATTGGAAAGAATGAGCATCTTGTTTTGAGGGATGAGAAAAACTTTGAGAAGCTCATCATAAGCTCATCTCTAAATGTTAACGTCAATTAATACAGCTCTTTACCAGGTGTCTATTACCTCACTTAGAAGGTGCTTGAAAACGTTTCGGCGAATTAAGACTTTAAGGATATTTGGAAAAATTCGTTTGTAATTATAGATGAATATGATTGGATCTTGCTAGAAGGGTGCGTTAATCAAATTGGAGATCTGCTTGATTTAATTTCTACTGCCAAGGGGATAGTTGGATTCACTGGTTCCGTTATTTCATAAAAAGAACTGAGCTGCCTTAAAGTAGCATTTGATGCGCAGGAAACTGTGTTTCCAAAGTTAAGCTGCTTGATGGGTGATAAGAGAATCAAACTCCAACAGGAACTGGTTTCATCAAATTAAGTAGATTATTGCAAGAGAATATACGAAACCTGCCTCAAATATTGTAAGCTCACTCCTGTTTTGATAGTCGCTCAACAGTCTTACACAATTATCGAGAATTACTTTAAAAAGTTTGCCTACATTCCTTTCCATTCTATGAAAAATGTTAAAGGCCCTAAACTTGAGGTTTAGTTTGAATAATAATTTTCTCAAAAGAACATTGAAGGGTAATTCGGAGTGTTTCTCATGAATGAGCAACAAGGAAGAGGGACTGATTTCAAAACTTCTCATGAAATCGAGTTTAATGGAGGCTTATTCTTGATAGTTGGTGATGTGTTTTCAAGCAGGTCGCTTGATTAGACTAAATAAGAAGGGCACATATTAGTAAATAATATACAAGCAAGGTTGCAAGGAAGTAGAATAGGTCGTCAAATTTCAATAGTAAGTCATGGAAAACTAAACACATCTAAAACTGGGAGCGCTTTAAACATATCTTGGTATTCAGAAGAAGAGCTAATAAACATTGTTGCAAGATACTAAAAGCTCATCAATGGAGGGTAAGGTAGATATTGATATCTCAATAAATGCTAACGAAGTGAGTGAACAATCGTTTTAGAATCACGTCAGCTCCACTCAAAATATAATTAATTCACATAACAGCTAAAATGAAATAGCTAACTTAAAAGATTAAAGTTGCTAGTAGTAATCTTAAAGTAGCTAAACTACATTATAAGAATAACCCAAACTTTTGAACGTTCTTAGCGATGCACCAATTTCAGAACAACCTGTCACACTTAATGAAAATAAAATGAATTTGAAGGCTGATTTCAGGTAAAAAGTGTAAAAAAAGAATGAGAAGGAACTGATAGGAATAACAAACAAGAGATAGAAAAAGCTAGAATCAAAGGTCAGTGCATAGACAGAGAAAATGAGTAAAACAGCTCAATAAGTTGTTGACAATTCTATTATCCTAAATGGGGGGAACCTTTCTAAGAAGTAATTAAGCAAAAACGAGTAGGGAGAATAAAATTTTTCCTTGAAAACTGACTCTATAGTTGGATAGAGTAGATATGGTCGAAACATCATGAGAAGAGCCGTGACATCCCAAAGTTAAGTAGAAAAGACAAAAAAGAGATAGCAATAATCCATCATCCAATGATAGCAATTTTTGAGGGTCGTGAATGACTGAGGAAATTTGACAACAAATAATTTTAATCTTAAGGATGTTAACTTAAATTTAAGAGCTTAAATGGCGAAAAATCATTTTACGGATTCTTTCTCAAATCATATTTTAATTATTCTGCTCTTTTAGTAGTCTTCCCCCATCATCAATCACTCCACTCTCGTGCAAGGAATGAACTAACTCTTTGTAATTTAAGAGTTCATCAATTTGCCCTCTCATTCCATTGAACTCATCTCTCATTCTTTTGTTTTCCTATAAATATTTCTATTTGCTTCCCTTAAGTGCAAATTCCTCTCCTTTAACTCCTCCACTTCATTCATTCTACGTTTCTTTAAGAACTTTGCTTTATCAAATGAGCGGATCGGCCTTTTTGTACTAAAAGACTATTAATTTTTATTTTTCTTACCACTGTAGGATAGAGAACTTTGCAGAGCTTGAGCAAACTCTGGCTTCATGTGCACAATAAGGTTCTATGTCTAATCAAGTCATTCTCTTCTTTTCAATTTCGCCTCGTAAATCATTTAGTTTACCCCATCTTTGTCCAATGAGAGCAGAATGTCGCATATCCATTTTTTATCCAAATGGAGCCAATCACTTTGGTCTGGGAGGTAGATTAATAAAGATGGCTTCTTCTTTGCATAATCTAAGAAGTCTTCAGCGGTGAGGCCCTCAATTTAGGGCACAGCTGCAACAACCACATCTGATCTCTTGAGATACTAAAATGTATGACCCTACCTAATCTTACCTCTTTTTCTCCGTTTAAAATGGCCTTGAAAAAGTAGACGTTTGAACATGTTAGTTTTGGTAAATAAGCTCCACACTCTTGCGTCAAGAAGTCGTATAGCTCCTTTTTGTTTCCAATCTTCTCTCTTACTTAGTGCACGTTGACTTCTTGTAATCTTTGTTGCATTATTAAGTTATTATTAAAATTCTTTATTATAATTCACTGATTCCTCTAATTAATAATCATTGGAATTTTTGTAGTCTAATTCCATCTAAATATAAATCAATAAATATGAAGTATAATATTTAATAGAATAATTATTCTATATAGAGAAAAGATTTTAGTCCCTAGTTTTTTCTTGTTAGTGCTAGAATAAATTTCATAAAGTATGGAGCGTTTAAAGCAAAGTGATATCAGGAATTTTTACAAACATAACACTGATAATTCAAGTTAAGACTCCTATGAGTCCGATGAATCGGCTGAGGAAAAGAATTAGAATTAATAAAGCTTAATCATAAAACTTAATTACATTTCCAGGTAACTTATTTAAGCTTCCAAACCACTGGAGGCGCCAATATAGATAGTGGAACTTCAGCTAAATGAAAATAATAGAATAGAAAAGTGGCTTTTAGAGGTATCTCGTCAAAAAGATTATTCAAATTAAATTATTGATCCATTGACACAATTTGAATCAATAAAATAAAGCTAAACGATTGAGGAGTATTTTTCCTGAGAGTTAATAACTGACTACCTTGAAAAAGCATGTATGTTACATTTCAGGCAATAATTGAATTAGGATGAGGACAACGAATCTAAGATTTAAATTGAAGCTTAATCGAAGTAAGTTTTCCATTAGTTTAAAGAATAATGTGAGAGTGTTTCTTCTATTAATGGAAAAGAAGAATAGTATCTCTAGCTTTCATAGTTAAAAAACACAAAAGTTTAATAAAACAAAAGAAAGAGAGAACTAAAAGCAATTAAGTCTTAAAAGTTGGAAAGTAGAATATATAGTTTGTATGAAAACTTTAATGTGAGCAAGCAAGCCTTAACTAGGAGATTTAAAGTTTCCTACTACAGAGTTAATTAGATAATTCAGAAATTTGAGAAATCAAGATCTACACCAAGTTACGAAAATCGATAGTCTTAAGAGTACAAGCTTAGTGGAGTTGCATTATTCATTTCTAAGATAGTTTAACAGCATCAAGGGCTTGTATCGCTTTAAAAAATTAGTAGCTTATTGAAATCATCTTTTGATGTGAATCAGACCATTTCATAAATACCATAATCTTGAGGAAACACCTTCGCTATAGTTTTAAAAAGATTTACTATTTAGATAAGCGTTCCTCTAACTACAGATAAAAAAACCTCAGATGACTAGCTGCTGCAAATTATATTTAATTACTGTTCGATCAAAAGATTATAATAAATGTAGATGAAAGCAGTATCTAAGAAAACAATCCCTCTCACAAAGGTTGGGGGCCTGTTGGTCAACAGAGTTTCTCAACTTTAAAGCGACGTGTAAGCAAGCTCAATATAATTGTGCGGCATTTAGCGATGGTCAGATGCATTTCACAGTAAACTCAGGAAGAAACAATAGTTTGAGCTTTTATAACTTCATTCTCAAACTTTGCTGCCTGCTTGAAAAATAAGATCAAAGTTGGCGAGAGAAGTTCATTGTCTAGATTGACAATGCTACATATCACAAAAGCTCATTTGTCAGAGAAAAGTTTAAACTTCTTTAAATTCCTATTGTTTTTCTAGGCCCTTATTAGTTTAATTTAGCTCCTGTGGAAAAAGTTTTTGCACATATCAAAAGTATCTGCTATGATTCAAAATATTTTAATACTGGAAATAAGTAAGTCTATTATTAGTATTTAAATCTAACAACTTTATTTAGGAAATCAATGATCCTTAACTATGCCAATCATATAAAAAGCCTTAATTTCAATTGGTTGCCGAAAGCTTTTTCGAAAAGCTTAAATTTTGCTATGCTCTATTTGACTGAAGCAGATTCTAATTGATCAAGTCAATACAAACTACCTATAAAAAGTTTAAACTCTTGTTTAATTAGACTAGTTGGCTTAAAATTTCATTAAATCGTTTAGTTCATATATCTATAGACGTAATTAGTCTCATTCTAGTTTGAGACTTTTGTTATTAAGTTAAAATTCTTATGAATATTCATTTTTCTTAATTTAATAATATTCAGCAGCAGCTTTGATTACGCTGATTTGATCAGAGAAATTTTTCAGTACTAGACTTCGATTTAAATATCTTTAATTTGAATGATAAAATTTTTAAGCTTGTTAGTTATATTGTAGCTGTCTGAAATTTTCAACATTCTTAGTTTAATTATAGTCTCAAGGTGGCTTTAAATGATTTTACAAACCCTAATTTTCCTTACTTAGTTGATTCATTTTTTAATTCTAATATTAATTATTACTTTTTTTTGCGAGAGTTTGATCACATAAGTCTTGGTTTCTCTTATTTTTGAAGTACAAAACTTTATTTCTAGCTTGATGTGAAAAAATATCTGTTTAATTTGATAAGTAGATATCTAGAATAATTGTGAGCTTAGAATTTTCATTTATTTAAAGATTTGAAATTATAAGCTGGTGTACTAGTAACTGCTGAGAACAAGAACTTCTTTTCTCCTTTATTTTAACCAATCAAAATGGTAAAACGATGTTAAATTATTTCTAAAAAGTAGGGCTTTAATCTCATAGAATACACAAATTACTGTTAAACTATTTTCATTTACAATTGTAAATATTCTTTGCTTTATTCATATTAATGAACATTTTATGCTTGTCATATTCTTGCTGAATGGAAGGTTGTAATTTAATGTCAAGGGTTTGCACTTAACATTCCTTAATTAGAATAATTCTTTTTATAACTTTGTCATTTTGAATTGTTCAATCATTATTTTATAAAATAGTGAGCCACTGTACGATCTTGATTTGTTTGAATAATTTTGAAGAATTTGAATTTTCATTAAACCTAATTCGTTTATAATTACATTTTTGAAATAATAATTGTATATTATTATTAGTTTTAGGCATTCTAATTTGAGTTTCTTTTTATATTTATAAATTTTCACTTTTAATTTTATAAATGAGACATCTGAATTACACTAACATGTAACACACTAACATGTGGATGCTCTTAATTAATTTAACTTTAAATAATTATTGAAATTTAATTTATTTTGATTATACTTACTTTTAATTTTTATTGATTCAAATATTAGCGCCTTAATTATTCTCAGGCTTCAAGAAAATTCTCATAGTTATTTGTGTATTATTATCCAATTTATACTCTATTTTAATTGAATTTTGTTGTTTGTTTTGTTAACAACAATTATGTAAAAATATTTCGTATTCCTTTAAATTTATTTTTACTGTGCTTTAATTTATTTTAGTTTAAAATTCTTAAACTCCAATAAAATATTATATAATGAATTATTTAAAATATAATAAGTTTATATTTCAAACTGCTTAAGTACTTAGTAGAATATTCCAAATATTCAAACAACCGATGACAAACTTAATTAAGACTAGTAAATTAATTATAATAAAATAAATAAAATAATCACTTATACTTTTCAAAGGGTTTTTCTTATAAATTAAGTAACATGAATCCAACCTACAATATTTATAACTATTATTATCAACTTCCTTACTAATCATAATTCGTCTAAAATTAAAGCTAGAGTGCTTTTGATTGCCAATATTCTCAGTCAATCAATTTAATATAAAGTCCTATCCAACTGACTCAACAGCCTTCACTTTAACAGTATAATCAAAATTACGTTAACTATCAAAGTTATATGAATGGGCCGCATTTAGATTCAACAAGTCCTAGACTAGACTATCATTAAAATAATAAAAAAATTGAGAATTAGAATTTCCAAGAAAATAATAAGCAAAATTAATTAACTTAAAACTCTTAGAGTGAACTATCCAATTATCTTTGTTTCTAAAATCAATAAAATTTTTAACTTTGAAATAATGATAAGCATAACAAAAACTTAGAGTTAGGGAAAACACTTAATCTTAGCAACTACTACAATAGGTTGAGAAACAATTTAAAACTAAACTAAGATTAAATATCAAAGCTTGAAGGATAATTCAAATAATTTAGTGACTTTAGGAATTGGTATAAGCCAGTAATATCTTAAAAAATGCAATTAACTAGAATCAAGACTTACATGACGAGCTAAACTAATTAGCAAATAGGTAATGTAATAGCAATTAGTGCCACAAATAAAATGAACAAATTAAGTAACAGCAAAATGACCCAAATATCATTAATTTAAAGTCTCAAAAAAATCAAATTCAAAAGTCAATTTGCTAAAATAAAAAATCTTGCAATAATAGAATTTGTTTGAATGAGAAAAGGTAAATGAAGGAAAAATACTTGGAGAAGTGCTAATACTATGAATTAAAGATTGCTTCCTTAGTTAATCAGATAAAAAATTACGAGGACCTTTTAACTATTTTGAATGACAAATTTGGAGAAAGATTCAAAAAGATTGTAGAGGAAATCATGAAAGAATTTTCAGAAGAAGAAATAATATAAATTTAAAATATGGAAAAAGATTATGTTTTTGAAGTAGAACAAAGCCCAATTAACCTTGAATAAATTAAGAATTAAATTAAATCTCAGTAAATTAAAACAGAAAGAAGTGTTGAAGAATTCAGCTAAAATAAGAAAGAATACTAGCTTAAATTTTTTAATTGGGGTATGAGGCAGATCAAGAATGGTTCAGTACAATACTAAGGGTCAATATAAAATCCTGAGGTCTGGAAATAAATTCTAAAAGATCATAAAGTTGATAAATGTGGCAATCGATTTGGCGTATTGTTAAGTGATGGGCCTTGGGATCACACTGCTTGCAATTTAAACTATCCTACATTAAAAGACAGAGAGTTCCTCGACAAAATTCCACTTGAAGATCTTTAGAAGGATGGCTACTATTTTATGTGGATTACAAATAAAAAACTGGAGCCTGCATTAAAGCTTTTAGAAGACCACAACTATGAGAGAGTAGAAATAATAACGTGGATAAAAATAGACAAGACTAAAATAATCAGAGAGGGAATTGGCTACTTCTTAAGGCACTGCTATGAATTCTGTATAATGGCAAGGAACAAAGGACCATTTCGTTGCTTAAAATAAAAATCTCAAACTCATTCAGCCCCTAACGTAATTTTTGCTGAGCTAAGAGAGTAATCAAGAAAGCCAGATCAAATTTATGAGATAATTGAATAACTAGTTCCTGGTGGTCGGTATTTAGAACTATTCCCTAGACCACACAATCAAAGAGAAAAATGGACTGGCTTAGGTAATGAAAGTATTTTAAATAAGAAGGTGAGAACTAAACTAAGAAGGTAATAAAGAGATAAAATGTTCAATTAAAAAATAAAAAATTCCTAGGTAATCACAATTAGCTGATGTATTTTTTTATAATAATATTTTCCTTTGATTAATTTTTCATTATTTTAAATATTCGCTTGAATTAAGACAAGGGGTTTTATAAAATGGCACTGTAAAATCAATCACTCTCTTCACTCTGTTGACAGTCTTGAAAGTAATACCATTTCTTCTATAAATGTTGGCTATAGTTTAAGGAGAGATACGCATGTCAGGAAACTTGCGATGAAACATCACAGCTCGCTAGTCTAGTGGAAAGTGTGCCCAATACTTTAAAGTCTTCGAGTCGCAGAGGTAGTCAATATGGTGCTGTGAGAACTTTTATTTTCTTGCAGGATGCTTTCGAGTGCCTGAATTATAATGCTAAACAGCCAACAAGCAATGATACCTAACAGTTGAGGCACTCTTGCATAGGAGCTTTGCTATAGCTGCATAATTTAGCACTGGTTTGACTTAGTCTATATTAATTCTTGTACCATACCTAAGCTTAAGCAGTAAATCTAAATATTACTCATCATAAATAGACCCTAAATTTCGCTAATTTCTATTTCTCATTTTGCAATATGACCTAATTTCTCAACTAACCCCAATAAGACCCCAACTATACCCTACAAATCAAAGCACTTATAAACCTCACTAAGGGGTTTTGGGGTTTTGAATGTATAGTAGTCTGTATTAGAGAGGTTTTATTTTTACTATTCACTCAAACAATACTTTTGGGGGGGAAGTTTCCTGCCCCCAGACAGTTTCCTGCCCCAAAAGGTAGTTTCCTGCCCCCAACATTAAATTTTATGTTTTTTGCAATAAATTTAATAGAAACAAATAAATTTTAATTTCAATAACCATAACCATGTACTATACAACATTTATTATTATATAATTTTCAAGGTACATAATTATTCTTTATCAAATTATATATTACTGACAAGGCTAAAATAAGTGTTTTATTTTATTAATTAATGTAATTTTCATTAAATTTTAAATTGATTATCAAGGTAGAAATGATATTTGAAGCTAAATTATAAAAAAAACTACATCATAAAGATTCTTTGAAAATTACACAAATTACATATTTTTATGTATGGGGCAGGAAACTACCTTTTTGGGGGCAGGAAACTTCCCCCCTTGGGTGCATATAAAATTTTGGGGCAGGAAACTTCCCCCCCCATACTTTTGCATCATGAGGCAACTTTCTAAACTTTATTTCTCCTATCCAGCTTACAATTTAGTCTATTGTATGCTCCGCTTTATGGTTAAGCTTAATGATTTTCTGCTCAGCCATATCTTTCATTTTACCTTTTATCTTATTCTAGTCTAGATATTTCTGTATTCTCTGCTTTGAATCTTTCTCTCTCTTACAGCTATAGTAATCATTTCTTTGCATATCGCATTCAGCAATAATTGCTGCTAGAGCCCATACATCCCACTTAATATCACCATCTCTCCAGTCCTCCCTTTCTGGAAAGTATCCAGGAGTACCATAAACGTTGCCAAGTCCTGAAGCTTCAACTCTTTATGATCTATTGAAATCAATTATTACTACTCTGAGAGGTGAAAAGTCAAGCATAATATTCTCAGGCTTCAAGTCTCTATGAACATACCCTAAAGTGTGCAGCTCTTCTATGCCTTTGCAAACATTTGTAAGAATAAGAGGTAGCTACTTTGGAATCCTTTAATCTTATATGTAGTCTCTTAAAGTAATATAATAAAGAGGGAGACGAAAAGCAACTTGATCTTGAGCAAGGAGAATTGCATCGAGCTTAATTATAAATCTGCACTATCTATCCCTTGCTTTAGTAAGAGCTTAGTACTCATTGACAAATTCAATTTGATACTTGTCATCGCATTTAAAGTAGTTGAATGGATAAATCTTGTATGCGAACTGCTTATCAGTAATGACCTTTTTCTCAAACTTGTCCTCAAGTATAAGATAACTTTCCTTACATTCTTTAAGGTCAATTACATTTAAAATTGGAAGCTTTAGTGCTTGTATCTTCAAAGTGATTTTCACTATCTCAGAAGCTGGAAGGTTTCTCACTGCTTTAATAAGCTTATTTTCTTTCTTAACTCTTTGTTCCAAGGATTCTAAAGGGTCTCTTGGCTTTCTTCTTTGAAGGAAGACCTCACCAGTCTCAGGATCTATGACTTCAAACTTATTGCCATGATGGTTTTAAAGGTGAACTTTTAAATCTCTTGAATGATTATATTACTTATTGCAATAAGGGCAAAAATATTTTCCATCTATCTTATCATGCTTAAGATAGAGTTTAGGCTTGTTAGAATGCTACTCTAAGATATGACGCTTAAGAGCAGATTTATAATTGAAGTTCTTCTCACACTCTTCACATAAATGTAATGCTTTAATTTCTTTTTTCTCTTCCTCCTCTTCAACCATTTTTATTGGAACTTCGCATTGAATTTCTTAGCTCTCCATTTCTATTTAACAACTGAATTGTTATTAAAAGTCTGAGACCTAAGGTTATAGAATTTCAGGTTTGTACTAGGTAAAGGCATCACAAGTCTCAATTTTTTTTTGATTGATGAAAGAAAGTTTTTGCTGGCTAATGCCAAGCAATGCCTCTTTTCTTAGTAAGTTGCCGCTCATTTTATAAATACTATTAATAATTATATAAGCTGTTTAAATTCTACCTTTATACACTAGTAAGAACACATCTTCAAAGATTTAGAGAGGTCTAATGGGAACAGAGTGAAAGACATTAGTTTTATATTTCTAAAATTTTGAGATAATTTATGTATTATTTCATCCATTTTATACATTAAAATGCACCTAAATGTGTTTTGGGAAGTTAGGTGGTGCTCCTAAATATATTCTCGTAAATTTAGGAGGGGAAGTTTTAAAATTTAATTTTTTTAATGCACCACCTAATACGATTTTGAACTTTAATTTAACCTCCTAATTAAGTTTTATATAAATTAGGAGCACCACTTAATTAAATTAATTATTATTAGGAGCAATTTAATGGAGAAAGTTTGATAAAAATGGAAGTCAAACTTTGAAACTTGGAGAAAGTTCCTCCATCTTTATCTATTTATCTGATTCCGGTTGACCTCCAAGTGGATCTCCCTATTTAGTAGTAAAATTTTAGTAAGTTTAGAATGGATATCCATAATTTTAAATTTCATAAACATTATAGAAACTTGAAGCAAGATGGAATCTATGAATGATGCAATGAAGAGAATTTAATCTCAAGATTTAATAGGAAATTTAGAAGTAAAGAAGATCTTTACAGATACTTGGTATAGCAAGGTAAGTTTTCATTAATAACTAACTTATTAACCATAGTTGGATTGTTCTTACCAACACAGGAGGGAACTAAAATCTCATTCTTAAAAGCCTTACTGAGTGAAGAGAAAAAAGCTTTTAAGTCTAATGAAATTAGGATGATAGAGATACCTAACTACCCTGAAATATCAGTGACAAACCTATATGACGATGCTATGAGTGATCCGGACGTAGCTCTCTACCTTCCATCAAAGCTACAGCTCTCTAATAAGTTGCCAGAGAGAAACTTCTTCTTTGGTGTTCTTGCAACTCTGAAACCTGAGTACTTAAATGAAGTTATTTAAGAAGCTCACAAGAAACGATACAGCATCTCTCCTGAAGAAAAAGAGAAGCAAGGTATTAAAATAAGTGATACCTGGCTGTAGGAACTTTAAAAGCATCCTTTCATCTCAAGTAAGCTTAGTCTTCTAACTTTATAGAAAAACCTGGTACTGCTATATACTTGATGAAAGAGCGCAGCAAATTAAACAGAGAGAGAAAGTCTCAAGTAAAACATGAATTGAGTAAGAGGCTCTTCAAAGATTTATAAAACCCAGAAGAGATGAACATAGATGCAGGAGCTGGCACTAAGAGAAGAAACATAGGCCCAAGCAAGCCCTAAGAGAAAGAAAAGAAAGAGAAGCCAAATCCCTTTACGGGCAAATTTAATATGTGAACTTATTCATTCATTTAAATCTAAAACTTATTAATATACACAAAATCTCCCTTCTCTTGCGCATACTTTAGCTTTATCATCGCTGACTCTCTTACAGCACTCAAAACCCCAAAACCCCTTAGTGAGGTTTATAAGTGCTTTGATTAGTAGGGTAAAGTTGGGGTTTTATTAGGGTTAGTAGAGAAAACGCAAGTTTAATGAGACTTTAATATGTATTTAATGAGTATTAGTTTAATTATATCACACGAATTTTACTTGCTTGTCTTTGTTGTATCTCTTGAATCTCGCTTTCTTTAGTGGTTCGAGCATATCGTCTAAGGATTGTCTTGGATATGCTGGAGCTCTTACTATTATCTTCTCTACAATCTTCTTTATTTCTTAGCATACATCATCTTGTTTTATGTGCTTCTCAGCTAGATTTATTGATTATTTTTCATATTTTGTATTAATGTAAGTCATGCTCTCCATATCGCACTCTAAAATTATTGCAGCTATTGCCCAAACATCCCACTAAATAGAGCCATTAGTCCTTTTCTCTCTGATTGGGAAGTAACCTGGAGTACCAAGAACCTTTGCTAAGGTTACAATCTCTTATCTTAAGGCTCTATTAAAATCGATTATAACTACTTCTAAAGGGCAAAGGTTTAGCATAACATTTTCAGGCTTCAAATCTCTATGAACGTATCCAAGCTCGTGAAGTTCCTAAACACCCTTTATCATATTAGATAGAATATCATTCAAGTCATCTGGGTATATATTTTAATATAGATAATCTCGGAGAGTCATTTCAAACTTTTTTAGCCTTGGTGCGATGAAACCAAACCCTAAAATAACACCATCTAGCTTGAGCAAATTCTTGCAATCTTTTTTCTAAGCCTCTCTAAGTACAATATATTCGTTAGCAAACTCATTTTGATACTGCTTATTTTTAAGGATGTAGCTGAAAGGATATACCTTGTAGGCATAGTCATCAACCACTATGAGTTTTGCTTTAGCAGGTACGTTTATATGTAAGTAGTTTTCAATACAACTGCTAAGGTCTACTGCATTTAGTGCAGGAATATACATGGCTCTCTCTTAAAAGCATGCTAAAAAGACATTACCAGCAGGTTGATTCATTAATTCTATTCGCTTCTGCCTCTTGAGCTTCTCCTGTTGTTCTTTTTAAGTCTCAAGATTATTAGATTTTCTTTTAGCGGGCACTAATTTCTAAGTCTCTTTATCTTAAATCAAGAACTCACTTAGGTGATGCTTCTGCATATGTTTCTTAACTTTAGCTGAGTGAGTATAAGACTTCTCACAAGTCGTGCACTAGTACCTGCCATCGACCTTATCATGCTTAAAATACACCTTAGCTTTCCCAGAGTGAACCTCTTTCATATGTCTCTTCAAACTGGAATCAGTAGAGAAAAAATTTTAGCAGTCTTAGCATTCAAAAGTTTTAATCCTTTAAATCTGAAGCTGTTCCTTTTCTTCCTCAACATCTTTTATTAATGTTTAAACTTCTATTTCAGCTTTCTCTTTCATGTTTTAAACCTATATAATAAAAACCTGTGCTTCAAATTCAAGAGCTCTTAGCTCTGCCTCCCTCTCAATATAAATAACTTCTTGTTTCATGGTTGAACCAAAGTTAAGCATTGATTGACCTGCTCCTAAAAGTGCCAACTCTACGATTTAAGTTGACCGCCATGTTTAAATTCAAATTTAAATTTCTATTATAAAGCTCTTAAAACCTCTATAGCTATAGCTGGACTATATAGGAGTTGCTACAGCATTCAAAACCTCCAAAACCCCTTAGTGAGGTTTATAAGTGCTTTGATTTGTAGGGTATAGTTGGGGTCTTATTGGGGTTAGTAGAGAAAACGCAAGTTTTATGTGAATTTAATGAATATTTAATGAGTATTAATGTGCTTAATTCAAACAAATTTTATCTGCTTATCTTTGTGGTATCTCTTGAACTTAGCTCTCTTTAATGTTTCAAGTATATCTTCTAATGATGATCTTGGATATGCTGGAGCTCTTACTATGATCATCTCAACCATTTTCTTAATCTAAGTGCATACATCTTCTTGCTTTATATGTTTAACAGCCATGCTTATTGATTACTTTTCTTGCTTTGTTCCGAAGTACGACATACTTTCCATATCGCACTCTAAAATAATTGCTGCTACCGCCCAGACATCCCACTAAACAGAGCCATTAGTCCACTTCTCTCTTATTGGGAAGTACCCAGGTGTGCCTAGCACTTTAGCTAAAGTCACTATTTCTTACCTTATTGCTCTATTGAAATCAATGACTACTATTTCTAAAGGACAGAGATTTAGCATTACATTTTCTGGCTTCAAATCTCTATGAACATACCCTAGATCATGCAGCTCTTTCACACCCTTGGTCATTTCCGTGAGTATCTCATTCAAGTCATCTGGGTATCTATTATGGTAGAGATAATCTCTTAGAGTCATTTCAAATTTCTTAAGTCGTAGTGCAATAAAACCATGTCCAAGAATAACTCCATCGAGTTTAAGCAAGTTCTTGCATTACCTTTTATGAGCCTCTCTTAGTATTATGTATTCATTGGCAAACTCATTTTGATACTGCTCGTTCCTAATAAGATATTTGAAAGGATATACTTTATAAGCATACTCATCAACTACTATGAGTTTTGCCTTGTTAGGCACATCAATATGTAAATAGTTGTCAATGCAAAAACTGAGATCTACTGCATTTAATGCAGGTATATACATAGCTCTCTCTTACAAGTATGCTATATATAATTCATTAGCTGGTTGGTTCATTGACTCAAAACGTTTCTGCTTCTTAAGTCTCTCTTCCTGCTCTCTTTTAAGACTCTACAGTATTGGACTTTCTCTTGGCTGGTATAAGTTTTTATGTTTCTTTATCTTGCATTAAAAACTCACTTAAATGATGTTTTTGCATGTGTCTTTTAACTTTAGCTGAGTGAGTGTAAGACTTCATGCAAGTCGTGCACTAATACCTGCCATCGACCTTTTCGTGCTTAAAATATATCTTATCTCTCCCAGAGTGCATCTCTTTGATGTGCCTCTTCAAGCTCGAATCAGTTGAGAAGAAATTTTAGCATTCATGACATTAGAATTCTTTAATCTTTTCTAGTGGGAGATGTTCTTTTAACTCCTCAACATCTTCGATTAGCGTTTAAATACTTATCTCTGCTCTCTGCTTCCTGATATTTATTTCTAGAACAAACACCTCTGATTCAAACTCAAGAGCTTTAAGCTCTGGCTCCTTTTCAATGTATATGATCTCTGGCTTCTTAGTTTATCCAAAGTTTAGCTAAGATTACCACTGCCAAGAGAGACTGCTTTGCGATTTAAGTTAGCCGCCATGTTTAAATTCAAATTTAAATTTCTATTATAAAGCTCTAATAACCTCTCTAGTTATAGTAACTTTGTATAGGAGTTGGTACTGCAACAACAATGGTTGATTCTTAGGCGTTAGACATCATATTTATACTAAGTTTATAACTATAAATTTTCTAAATTCATGCTTAATATTTTTAATTTTGGTACCAACTTAGATAAAATTCAGGTTGGTACTGGTACCAATTAGGTTTTGAACCATTTTGGAACTTTTCCATTAAAACCTCATTAGTTTAAAACTAGGTACTAATTAAGTTTTGGTACTATTAAATTGGTACCAATTAAAATTAAACGAATTTAGTACCAGTACTAATTAAATTTAAACAAATTTAGTACTAATTTAATGGAACTAAATTGATAAAAATGGAGCTCCATCTCTGCAGTTTGTTACAGCTTCTGCAAACTTTCTCCACGTATCTTGCAGGGTTGACCTCCTATAAGATGCCCATATAATAGTAAGATTTTAAACAATAGGATCCAGAAGTCTATAAGTTATAATTTGAAATTCATTAATAGGAAGAGGAAAAAAGATGGAATCAATCAATGATCAAATGAAAAGAGACGAGGCTCAAGAAATGATATCAAGATTCAGAAGTAAGGAAGATCTCTATCGATACCTACTTTACATGGTAAAATAACTCGATGATTATTAACATATTAAACAGTTGGTTTATTCCTTCCAACGATGGAAGGTACCAAAATTTCATTCTTGAAAGCAATACTTTGTGAGGAGAAGAAAGCCTCTAAAAATAAAGAGATTAAACTAATCGAAATTCCCAACGACCCTGAGATTTCAGTCACTAATCTTTAAAAGATGCCATGTAAGATGAGGAAGTGGTAGTTTACCATCCTACCAAGAAACAACTCTCTAAAAAACTCCAGAGAGGAACTTCTTCTTTGGTGTTCTTGGTACAATAAAAGAGGATTATCTCAGAGAAATTATTGAAGAAGCACATAAGAAACGATATTCTATTTCTCCTGAAGACTAGAAGAAGCAAGGCATACTAATAAGCTCAGCTTGGCTAGAGGAACTTAAGAAGCATCCTTATCTTTCAAGTAAGCTTTGACATACAACTTTGAAGGAAAATCTGGCACTGGTATATATCTTATGAAAGAGCATGCTAAGGTTCATAGAGAGAGAAAGTCACAGAAAATTCATGAAGTGAGCAAGAGCTTTATAAAGATGTTTAAAAGCCAGATGAAATGAACATAGATGCAGGAGCTGGCACAAAGAGAAGAAATATGAGCCCAAGCAAGCCATAAAAAGAGGAGAAGAAAGAGAAGCCAAACCCATTTATGGGCCAGTTTAATATGTGAATATATTCATTCGTTTAAATCTAAAACTTATTTATAAACATTCATTCTTCCCTTTCTCGCACAAATTGTTGTCTTATCTACGCTCACTCTCTTACAGCAGCTTTGAATCAAGTCTACTGTATCGAGGGGCAAGTCATGCATAAGATGATACAGCAGAAGCTTCTTGTAGTGAGTCTTTATTTAACTCCAGTAGAATTCTATTCCATTAAATTAAGGGCTGTAAGGAACGTTGTATACAGGAGTTATGTTTAACTCTTCATAAGCTTTCTTAGACTCCTTAGTCTTATGAACTGATAGGTTATCAACAAACAGGATGATCTCTTGGTTGCTATACTTCTCTCTGAGCTATGTAGGAACTCTATATACTACTCTCGCTTAATAGAGCGAGGGTGAATCACATAACTCTCTAAGCCTGAATCTTCACTTATACCAGCTAAAATTGCATGAGTGACTACCTTTACTTTTTAGGCATAAACTTCTATGTTATCATACTTCTTGTACCATGACTTATTAATAAAAGTGTTGAACGTAAACACAGCTTCATATGCATGTATGAACTTGATGTTATTATCAATAGCTCTCTGCATTTAATCATATATATATTTAAATTATTACTATAAAATGGAACTGTAAAATCAATCACTCTCTTAACTCTGTTGACAGTCTTGAAAGTAATACCATTTCGTCTATAAATATTGGCTATAGTCTAAAGAGAGATACGCATGTCTGGAAACTTGCGATGAAACATGACAGCTCGTTAGCCAAGAGGAAAGTGAGCCCAATACTTTAATGTCTTAAAGTCACAGAGATAGTCAATATGGACCTGTGAGAACTTTTATTTTCTTGCAGGATGTTTTCAAGAGCCTGAGTCATAATGTTAAACAGCTAAAAGCAATGATACCTAACAGTTGAGGCACTCTTGTGTAGGAGTCTTGCTATGGCTGTATAATTCAACACTGGTGACTAAGTCTATATTAATACTTGTACCATACCTAAGCTTAAGAAGTAAATCTAAATATTACTCATCAAAAATAGACCCTAAATTTCGCTAATTTCTATTTCTCATTTTACAAATAGACACAATTTCTCTACTAACTCCAATAAGACCCCAACTATACCCTACAAATCAAAGCACATATAAACCTCACTAAGGGGTTTTGGGGTTTTGATAATGATGGTTTG
>ARYC01017149.1:0-12551 GCA_000711775.1 Oxytricha trifallax
TTGTCTTGGATATGCTGGAGCTCTTACTATTATCTTCTCTACAATCTTCTTTATTTCTTAGCATACATCATCTTGATTTATGTGCTTCTCAGCTAGATTTAATGATTATTTTTCATATTTTGTATTAATGTAAGTCATGTTTTCCATATCGCACACTAAAATTATTGCAGCTACTGCCCAAACATCCCACTAAATAGAGCCATTAGTCCATTTCTCTCTGATTGGGAAGTAACCTGGAGTACCAAGAACCTTTGCTAAGGTTACAATCTCTTATCTTAAGGCTCTTTTAAAATCGATTATAACTACTTCTAAAGGGCAAAGGTTTAGCATAACATTTTCAGGCCAAATCTCTATGAACGTATCCAAGCTCGTGAAGTTCCTAAACACCCTTTATCATATTAATAGAATATCATTCAAGTCATCTGGGTATCTGTTTTAATATAGATAATCTCGGAGAGTCATTTCAAACTTTTTTAGCCTTAGTGCGATGAAACAAAATCCTAAAATAACACCATCTAGCTTGAGCAAATTCTTGCAATCTTTTTTCTAAGCCTCTCTAAGTACAATATATTCGTAAGCAAACTCATTTTGATACTGCTCATTTTTAAGGAGATAGCTGAAAGGATATACCTTGTAGGCATAGTCATCAACCACTATGAGTTTTGCTTTAGCAGGTACGTTTATATGTAAGTAGTTTTCAATACAACTGCTAAGGTCTACTGCATTTAGTGCAGGAATATACATGGCTCTCTCTTAAAAGCATGCTAAAAAGACTTTACCAGCAGGTTGATTCATTAATTCTATTCGCTTCTGCCTCTTGAGCTTCTCTGTTGTTCTTTTTAAGTCTCAAGATTATTAGATTTTCTTTTAGCGGGCACTAATTTCTAGTCTCTTTATCTTAAATCAAGAACTCACTTAGGTGATGCTTCTGCATATGTTTCTTAACTTTAGCTGAGTGAGTATAGGACTTCTCACAAGTCGTGCACTTGTACCTGCCATCGACCTTATCATGCTTAAAATACACCTTAGCTTTCCCAGAGTGAACCTCTTTCATATGTCTTTTCAAACTGGAATCAGTAGAGAAAAAATTTTAGCAGTCTTAGCATTCAAAAGTTTTAATCCTTTAAATCTGAAGCTGTTCCTGTTCTTCCTCAACATCTTTTATTAATGTTTAAACTTCTATTTCAGCTTTCTGTTTCATGTTTTAAACCTATATAATAAAAACCTGTGCTTCAAATTCAAGAGCTCTTAGCTCTGCCTCCCTCTCAATATATATAACTTCTTGTTTTTTGGTTGAACCAAAGTTAAGCATTGATTGACCTGCTCCTAAAAGTGCCGCACTACGATTTAAGTTGACCGCCATGTTTAAATTCAAATTTAGATTTCTATTATAAAGCTCTTAAAACCTCTATAGCTATAGCTGGACTATATTAAATCTTCGGCAATCAAAACCCCAAAACCCCTTAGTGAGGTTTATAAGTGCTTTGATTTGTAGGGTATAGTTGGGGTCTTATTGGGGTTAGTAGAGAAAACGCAAGTTTTAAGTGAATTTAATGAATATTTAATGAGTATTAATGAGCTTAATTCAAACAAATTTTATCTGCTTATCTATGTGGTATCTCTTGAACTTAGCTCTCTTTAATGTTTCAAGTATATCTTCTAATGATGATCTTGGATATGCTGGAGCTCTTACTATGATCATCTCAACAATTTTCTTAATCTAAGTGCATACATCTTCCTGCTATATATGTTTAACAGCCAAGCTCATTGATTACTTTTCTTGCTTTGTTCCGAAGTAAGACATACTTTCCATATCGCACTCTAAAAAATTGCTGCTACCGCCCAGACATCCCACTAAACAGAGCCATTAGTCCACTTCTCTCTTATTAGGAAGTACCCAGATGTGCCTAGCACTTTAGCTAAAGTCACTATTTCTTACCCATTGCTCTATTGAAATCAATGACTACTATTTCTAAAGGACAGAGATTTAGCATTACATTTTCTGGCTTCAAATCTCTATGAACATACCCTAGATCATGCAGCTCTATCACACCCTTGGTCATTTCCGTGAGTATCTCATTCAAGTCATCTGGGTATCTATTATGGTAGAGATAATCTCTGAGAGTCATTTCAATTTCTTGAGTCGTAGTGCAATAAAACCATGTCCAAGAATAACTCCATCGAGTTTAAGCAAGTTCTTGCATAACCTTTTATCAGCCTCTCTTAGTATTATGTATTCATTGGCAAACTCATTTTGATACTGCTCGTTCCTAATAAGATATTTGAAAGGATATACTTTATAAGCATACTCATCAACTACTATGAGTTTTGCCTGTTAGGCACATCAATATGTAAATAGTTGTCAATGCAAAAACTGAGATCTACTGCATTTAATGCAGGTATATACATAGCTCTCTCTTACAAGTATGCTATATATAATTCATTAGCTGGTTGGTTCATTGACTCAAAACGTTTCTGCTTCTTAAGTCTCTCTTCCTGCTCTCTTTTAAGACTCTACAGTATTGGACTTTCTCTTGGCTGGTATAAGTTTTTATGTTTCTTTATCTTGCATTAAAAACTCACTTAAATGATGTTTTTGAATGTGTCTTTTAACTTTAGCTGAGTGAGTGTAAGATCATGCAAGTCGTGCACTAATACCTGCCATCGACCTTTTCGTGCTTAAAATATATCTTAGCTCTCCCAGAGAGCATCTCTTTGATGTGCCTCTTCAAGCTCGAATCAGTTGAGAAGAAATTTTAGCATTCATCACATTAGAATTCTTTAATCTTTTCTAGTGGGAGATGTTCTTTTAACTCCTCAACATCTTCGATTAGCGTTTAAATACTTATCTCTGCTCTCTGCTTCCTGATATTTATTTCTAGAACAAACACCTCTGATTCAAACTCAAGAGCTTTAAGCTCTGGCTCCTTTTCAATGTATATGATCTCTTGCTTCTTAGTTTATCCAAAGTTTAGCTAAGATTATCCACTGCCAAGAGAGACTGCTTTGCGATTTAAGTTAGCCGCCATGTTTAAATTCAAATTTAAATTTCTATTATAAAGCTTTAATAACCTCTCTTGTTATAGTAACTTTGTATAGGAGCTGGCACTGCAACAACAATGGTTGATTCTTAGGCGTTAGACATCATATTTATACTAAGTTTATAACTATAAATTTTCTAAATTCATGTTAATATTTTTAATTTTGGTACCAACTGAGAAAAAAATCAGATTGGTACTGATACCAATTAGATTTAAACCATTTTGGAACTTTTCAATTAAAACCTCAATAGTTTAAAACTAGGTACTAATTAAGTTTTGGTACTATTAAATTGGTACCAATTAAATTAAACGAATTTAGTACCAGTACTAATTAAAATTAAACAAATTTAGTACTAATTTAATGGAACTAAATTGATAAAAATGGAGCTCAATCACTGCAGTTTGTTACAGCTTCTGCAAACTTTCTCCACGTATCTTGCAAGGTTGACCTCCTATAAGATGCCCATATTTAATAGTAAGATTTTAAACAATAGGATCCAGAAGTCTATAAGTTATAACTTGAAATTCATTAATAGGAAGAGGAAAAAAGATGGAATCACTCAATGATCAAATGAAAAGAGTCGAGGCTCAAGAAATGATATCAAGATTCAGAAGTAAGGAAGATCTATATCGATACCTAACTTTACATGGTAAGATAAATAGATGACAATTAACATATTAAACAGTTGGTTTATTCCTTCCTACGATGGAAGGTACCAAAATTTCATTCTTGAAAGCAATACTTTGTAAGGAGAAGAAAGCTTTTAAAAATAAAGACATTAAACTAATAGAAATTCCAAACTACCCTGAAATTTCAGTCACTAATCTTTATGAGGATACCATGTAAGATGAAGAAGTGGTAGCTTACCTTCCTACCAAGAAACAACTCTCTAATAAACTCCCAGAGAGGAACTTCTTCTTTGGTGTTCTTGGTACAATAAAAGAGGATTATCTCAGAGAAATTATTGAAGAATCACATAAGAAACGATATTCTATTTCTCCTGAAGACTAGAAGAAGCAAGGCATTCTAATAAGCTCAGCTTGGCTAGAGGAACTTAAGAAGCATCCTTATCTTTCAAGTAAGCTTTGACATATAACTTTGTAGGAAAATCAGGCACTGGTATATATCTTATGAAAGAGCATGCTAAGGTTCATAGAGAGAGAAAGTCACAAAAAATTCATGAAGTGAGCAAGAGCTTTATAAAGATGTTTAAAAGCCAGATGAAATGAACATAGATGCAGGAGCTGGCACAAAGAGAAGAAATATGGGCCCAAGCAAGCCATAAGAAGAGGAGAAGAAGAGAAGCCAAACCCATTTATGGGCCAATTTAATATGTGAATATATTCATTCGTTTAAATCTAAAACTTATTTATAAACATTCATTCTTCCCTCTCTCGCACAAATTGTTGTCTTATCTACGCTCACTCTCTTACAGCAGCTTTGAATCAAGTCTACTGTATCGAGGGGCAAGTCATGCATAAGATGATACAGCAGAAGCTTCTTGTAGTGAGTCTTTATTTAACTCCAGTAGAATTCTATTCCATTAAATTAAGGGCTGTAAGGAACGTTGTATACAGGAGTTATGTTTAACTCTTCATAAGCTTTCTTAGACTCCTTAGTCTTATGAACTGATAAGTTATCCAAACAGGATGATCTCTTGGTTGCTATACTTCTCTCTGAGCTATGTAGGAACTCTATATACTACTCTCGCTTAATAGACCGAGGGTGAATCACATAACTCTCTAAGCCTGAATCTTCACTTATACCAGCTAAAATTGCATGAGTGACTACTTTACTTTTTAGTCATAAACTTCTATGTTATCATACTTCTTGTACCATGACTTATTAATAAAAGTGTTGAACGTAAACACAGCTTCATCCGCATGTATGAACTTGATGTTATTATCAATAGCTCTCTGCATTTAATCATATATATAGTTTAAATTATTACTATAAAATGGCACTGTAAAATCAATCACTCTCTTAACTCTGTTGACAGTCTTGAAAGTAATACCATTTCGTCTATAAATATTGGCTATAGTCTAAAGAGAGATACGCATGTCTGGAAACTTGCGATGAAACATGACAGCTCGTTAGTCAAGAGGAAAGTGAGCCCAATACTTTAATGTCTTAAAGTCACAGAGATAGTCAATATGGACCTGTGAGAACTTTTATTTTCTTGCAGGATGTTTTCAAGAGCCTGAGTCATAATGTTAAACAGCTAACAAGCAATGATACCAAACAGTTGGGCACTCTTGTGTAGGAGTCTTGCTATGGCTGTATAATTCAACACTGGTTTGACTTAGTCTATATTAAAACTCGAACCATACCGAAGCTTAAGAAATAAATCTAAATATTACTCATCATAAATAGACCCTAAATTTCGCTAATTCTATTTCTCATTTTGCAAATTGGCCTAATTTCTCTACTAACCCAAATAAGACCCCAACTATACCCAACAAATCAAAGCACTTATAAACCTCACCTAGGGGTTTTGGGGTTTTGATTAATGATGGTTTGATCTCAGCTCTCAGACTTCATATTTATACTCAGTTTATAACTATAATTTTTTAATTTTACTCTTAATAATTTTGATTCTGGTACCAACTCAGATAAAATTCAGGTTGGTACTGGTACAATTAAGTTTAGAACCAGATTGGAACTTTTCCATTAAAACCTCACTAGTTAAAACTAGGTACTAATTAAGTATTGGTACTATTAAATTGGTACCAATTAAAATTAAACGAATTAGTACCAGTACTAATCAAATCTAAACAAATTTAGTACTAATTTAATGGAACTAAATTGATAAAAATGGAGCTCCATCTCTGAAGTTTGTTACAGCTTCTGCCAGATTTCTCCACGTATCCTTACCAGGATGACCTCCTATAAGATGCCCATATTTAATAATAAGATTTTTAACAGTAGGATCCAGAACTCTATATATTAAAATTTGAAATTCAATAACAAGAGAAGGAACAAGGATGGAATCTATAAGTACTGCAATGAAGAGGGTTGAAGCTTAAGAAATAATATCAAGATTTAAAGCAAGGAAGATCTCTATCGATACCTCACTTAGCATGGTAAGCATGTGACATATACTTAAACATATACTATAGTGGGTTTATTCCTCCAAACGATGGAAGGTACCAAAATTTCATTCTTAAAAGCTATACTCTGCGATGAGAAGAAAGCCTTCAAAAACAGTGAAATAAAGTTGATAGATATACAAACTACCCAGAGATTTCAGTCACTAATCTCTACGAGGATGCGATGAAAGAAGAAGAGTTGGTAGTTTATCTTCCTACCAAGAAACAACTCTCTAACAAGCTTCCAGAAAGGAGCTTCTTCTTTGGAGTTCTTGGCACTTTAAGAGAGAGCTATCTCAGAAAGATCATTGAAGAAGCTCACAAGAAACGCTACACTATTTATCCTGAAGATTAAAAGAAGCAAGGCATACTAAACTCAGTTTTATTAAATACGCAAGCAATTTAATATATAAATTAGATAAATAATAAATAACTTATTTTATACTTACATTAGCTCTTAAGTCTTATTTTAAACAATTGGTTGCTTATGAATATTTAATTTATATAAAATCACCTAATTATATAAATGCTTTTTAGCACTTAGAATAATCAGTATTTTAATATTTAACACTTTAAACGCAAAATGTAGATTAACAATAAATCAGGAGAATTTGACTGTGATTTGTGCCCACAACCTCATGACAGCTATCAAGCATTAAAAAAGCACAAGCAGAGGTACCATAAGGGAGTATGGAGCTTCTCTGATTAAGTTAGAAAGGGATTAGTTGCATCTCATAGTTCAATCATAGAGACAATAAATAGAAAACTTGGAAGAGCAATTAAGTTAATAAGATCTTAAGGTGAAATAAAAAATAACAGATTTACAAAAAGAAATCACCGCACTAAAGAATGAACTTGCAAAATTGGGCAAGAAAAAGTTTTCACAAGCTAAAGTTGAAGTTAGTACAAGTATGCAAAAAGACCCTTCAGAAATTACTTAACTATGCAGCATATAATATAGACCTCTTCAAGAAAGATGAAATGGACTACCTAAGTGCAGAACTATGTGAACAATATGCAGATATAGTAATTGCTGATTGCCCATTTTCGGATACAATGATCAACTTCAAATATAAAGTACTGCATGATAAAAAACTAATGACTCTTGAAATTGAAAAAGTATAGAAAAATGGCCTGCTTTATTTTTGGGTAACAAATAAAAAACTTGAATTCGGTCTAGAGTTTTTCAAAAAACATAAATACACTTACGTAGATATGATAGTTTGGGAAAAAGTTGATGACTTTGGAAACTTTGTAGGAGGACCAGGATATTATTTGGATCACTAATTTGAAATATGTTTGATAGGAAAAAAAGGAAAATTTCTCTTTGACAACATTCTTCATCTTTACCCAAACATAATTAAAGCAAAGAGAAGGGAGGCATCAAGAAAGCCAGATTAACTTTATCAAATTATCAAGTAAATGGCTCCTGGTGCGAGAATAGTTGAGTTTTTCGCAAGAAATCATAACATAACAGAAGGAATTATTTCACTAGGAAATCAAATTGACAGAGAAAAATTGAGAGATCTTGAATATGGATACATTGTTTGATAAATAATTTACTTAATTTTCTTAATTTTTAATAGTAAAATAAGCTTTAAAATTTGTAATTTATAATTATTTAAGTCTTTATGCCTGTATTAATTTTTAAAAGTTTACCGATTAGTGAAATTAAGATTTTATTTTACAAACTTTTATTATAGATTAGGGATTAAACTATATTGAAATAGCTATTTTTTTATATTTTATAGTGAAATTAATATAGGTCATAAATAAATGTTGTTTATCAGTATCTTTATAAACCCATTTTTTTTTGAATGTCCCCTGCATGTCCCCAGGGGACATTAGGTAGGGGTTTGGTTTTGATGAATTTTTTTCAAAATTAAATGGGGTTTATCTCTATTCTTTATTTTATGATGCAATTGTCTAATTATTAAATTATTTCTGATATTTGGTTTCAGATACTTTAAAAAGTTAAGTACTTTAGAGATTTTGTCAAGGCATGCTGAAAGACTAAAGAAACTCAATCGTAATTTAAAGAAGATATCAAGGTCGCATATTTGTATATCAGCTAGTCTTTGTTTTCGATAGTCTTATCAATTTCGATTGATTTTTTTATAAAAGAAAAGAATTTCTCAACTGGAGCCATCTCAAAATGATAAGGCCCCAAGTAGTAAATGCTAAGTTGTAGCAATCTAAATTTCCTTTAGATATATAGCTCTTGTGATAAGTCGCATTATCAAGCAAGAGTATAGTGCTCGCCCTCCAGCATTGGTCTTATTAGTCCAGTATGCATATTAGTTCCAGTAGAAAATAATAGAAAGTCTTACTATTGTTATTTCCTTTAATTATTTGAAAGTACACGTCTCCTTTATTTGAAACTCCTGCAAGCACATTCACTTGATACAATCTTTGCGAGATGTCCGAATAATACTTAACCCCTTTTAGACTCCAGCTCTTCTTATGGTCATTTGTCAATTGATGCTGCTTTCATCTATGTTAATAATAGTTTTAGCTAAGCTCGATTGATCTATAAAATCTTTAGCGGCGAAATGCCGAGCCACAATTGACAATTAGCAATTTGTCCTTTGATTAATTTTGTAAATCTTTTTATAGCTCATTTTTAATGACTACTTCATGAATTTTGCCAACTTAGTCTTGCTTATAACCAAGCCTAATTTTTATTTGAGTTTTTCACTGATTTCCTAAGTCGATTTTATTAAGACCCCTTCTTCTAGTTGATTTTAAATGAAAAATTTAATAGCTTGATAGTTTTGACTAACTTATCTTTGCTATTTGAACTATTTAAGGGTTAGATTCTCAATCTTATAGTCTAGGACATTATCTAATTAGGTTCGGGAAAGCTTAACCTTCTCATAAGCGACTTTTTAGAGCATCTTTAGTTTTAATTTAAGTCGTTTAATTTTTAGATAATAAACTCTTGGCTATTTTTATCTGAAGTTTGCTTTAGTTCCAAGGTTGAATTTTATTTTAACTATTAATTCTCATCTATAAAACTATCTTTATTAGTACTTTGGTTATTATTTTAAGCATGAGCTTAGTAGAGAATTTCAAAATCCTAATAGGCTTGATTATTAACTTCATCAAAGTTTATTTCATCACTCACTACATTACAATTATACTATAGATGAGCTTAAAGAGCTTTCGAGAAATAATAAGTAAATAGGTCAATTTTTGGAATTACAAAATGTATAAAATCTAAATATTCAAGTATGCTTAATGATCCTAAATTTTATTAATATTTTATTAAATAAACTTAAACAAAGTTCGTAATTTATCGGTTCATTTAAGTAAAACGATTCTACGACAGGTGCAACACAACACCTCCTCCTCCAGAAATCAAAATCATGATGTAGTAGTTGCAGAATATAGTAAAGTTGGCACTCTGAAAGATTCACTACAAACCAACGATCTATCAACTATATATCCAAACATAAATCCATCAATTTTGAAACAAATATCCAATTCTGGCTAGAATAAGCAGAGAGCTGTAACTAATTCAAAGAGAAATGAGTAAACTTTAGGAAATGATGCTTATTTGAGTAATATATCGACTTAAGTATTATGTGGAGAATTTTTGGATATAAGCAATCATAATTCAATTATCAATAATAATAAAGTAGCTTGGCCCTAAATGCAAGTAAATCTGAAAGATAAGATCGTGGTGGAGTAGCCACGTATATTATTACTTCCCATATTTTGAATACTCAGCTCAGCTTATACTATAATAGTTGCTCCTCACACCGCCCATAACTTAGATGTATCAATACGATTAAAATTGATCACAAGATGGTTTCTGCACTGTATCTGTAATTAATTAAATAAAACTTAAATCTAAAATCCTAATGTAGATTCAATTTACGCTATTTGTACTGTATTGAGTTGATAAATTAAGAAAATTAAAATTATTATATAGTAGGTACTCTACTGCAAAACAGCTTTAATGCGGTAGAGTACCTTAAATATATAATTAAGGATTTAATTTAAATAAAATTAAATATTAGTCTATAAAAATGAATTAATTCAAATTCAATTAATTATGCAAACCTCTTTCAAAAACCCCATTATTTGTTTATTCACTACGATATGGAACTGACTTAGTAGACAATAGCAATAAGCCTATTTGAAGCTATAATGAAATCTCTTTATTGATAAAAATGTCTCAATACGAAATTAAAAAGTATAAAAATTAAGCTGAGTCAATAGTGAAGCCAAATAAAATACATTAAATAAAAAAGCCCAGCTTAAGCATTGAGTAACTTAAATTTATCTTAGACAATGACACTATTATTAAATGGACATAATACTCACTCTTTTACAGATGCATTTTATTTCATTGAAAATTTCCTGAATTTTCTATTTCACCATCTACACTGAGAAGTATTTATAAGAATATAAAATAAAATATAAGGTACTCTATTTGAAACCTAAGAATAGTATTCATAATTAATTTGATGCAATTATATTAGTTGAGCAATTGATGAATAAATTCTCTTTATTGATTGAAACTGGCTATAAAATAATTTTTATTGATGAAGCAGTTTTTTCTAAGAATGTGTTATAAAAAAAATCATGGAGAAAAATTAATTAAAGATTTGAAATAGTTGATAGAAGAAATTAAGTATAAACTCTGGCAGTTGTTGCCGGCATATCAGAGGAAGAAGGCTTAGAAGATTATTTAATTGTAAATAAATCAATAAAAAAGAGTAACTTTATTGAATTTTTAATAAGTATAATAAACCTACAATACAAGTAAAAAGTTGCAGTTTTTCTTGATAATCTTAAGCTTCATCATTCTAGAGAAGTAAAACAAATATGCTAATAAAATGGAGTCTAAATCATTTATAATATTCCATGCATGCCTCAGTTCAATCCAATTGAAAATTTCTGGGGTTTACTCAAATAAAATTATCGAAAACTTATGGCAGATTAATTATTAAATAATCAGAGAATAAATTCGAATAAAGTGTTTGATGATGCTTTAAGAAAAACTCATAATAAAGATATAATTAGTATTGCTAGGAAGGGGATTAGATAACTATATTAGGGTACAAATTGAAATAAAATTATTCAAATATTAAATTTATAACTATTTTCATTATCTTAATTTATAATATTCTACTTAAAATAGTTCGATTCTTTACTTTCTTCATTCATATTTTCGGTTTAATCATCCATTGTCAATTTGTTATGCTTAGTGTGGGCCAATTTTCAAAAATTTCTTTTTAAAGTTGCTTTATAAATCTTTTGATTTAATTTATTTTTTTTTTTAACTCACAAGATTTCTGTCCTACATCAAAAATATTGACCTCCCTTTTTTTTCTATAATAGAATTAGTAATATTATTATAAATTACTTGAATTAAATGGGAATTATTTAAGAGTAGCTGCCCACTCTTGAGTTGCAAGAATAGTTTAATTATGCGATGGTTTGTCAGCTCCTCCAAGCCTAGCTTTATGACAGTCATCAATCATTTCTTTTAATTCAGCCTCCTTTAAGTGGCCATCAGCCCAAATAAAAAATCTTTCTAAATTCTGACTTTTTATCCCTTTTTTTCATTATCTGGCAAATAACTCATAAATTCTTAATCTTGACTCACAAATTATAATATATTTTTAATTGATAACTCTGGATACTTTGGTACATTGATGTGTTTTATTTGTAATATTTTTAAAGCTTTTTTGTGTCCATTTATTACTTATTTTAGAAATTCAATCCTAGTATTCTCTTAAGATAGAAGAAATAGGCCAGCTATAAAATGGATTAGTGTAGAATATAAAATTGCCTTAGTAATAAGTAACTATGGAGATCATTTTTACATCTAAATTTATTCATCAGTTCATCTGGTGCCAATTAGATTTAATCTTGCCCAAAAAGCCTTTTTGAATTCATGATTTATAAATGATTAATTCTAAAAACTAAACTACAATTTATATAGTAAAATAAAATAGATTCACTCGCGCTATTGTTACTATATAAAACAACATTTCTTCAAAGTATTTCTAAATCTAGTAATATAAATTTCAATTATACAAATTTTGAGTAAACTCTGGGTTAGTTAGTTAGTTTATAACAAACTGTATTCCATTTTTTAATTAAACATTAAAAAATTAAATTAGCAAACAAAATTAAGTGGTATAATATTTTTTAAAAATAAGAGATTAAATAAATAATAAATATTAAATTTAAATTTAGATAATTAAATTTTATCAATATTGTGGTTTAAAGCAACAATAAACATTTTATAATAATAAGAATTAAACTTATACTTTACAATTAAATAAAATAATTTTATAATTATAATAAACTCATAAACATAATATGAGATCTAAGAGAAGTTGTAGAAAGGCTCCAAAATATGTTAAGTAAAACTTAGAGAAAAGAGTTGTCCTAGACTAA
>ARYC01017150.1:0-10826 GCA_000711775.1 Oxytricha trifallax
GCTTTGAATCAAGTCTACTGTATCGATGGGCAAGTCATGCATAAGATGATACAGCAGAAGCTTCTTTTAGTGAGTCTTTATTTAACTCCAGTAGAATTCTATTCCATTAAATTAAGGACTATAAGGAACGTTGTATACAGGGGTTATGTTTAGGTCTTCATAAGCTTTCTTAGACTCCTTAGTCTTATGAACTGATAGGTTATCAACAAACAGGATGATCTCTTGGTTGCTATACTTCTCTCTGAGCTTATGTAGGATCTCTATATACTACTCTCGCTTAATAGAGCGAGGGTGAATCACATAACTCTCTAAGCCTGAATTTTCACTTATACCAGCTAAAATTGCATGAGTGACTACCTTTACTTTTTAGTCATAAACTTCTATGTTATCATACTTCTTGTACCATGACTTATTAATAAAAGTGTTGAACGTAAACACAGCTTCATCCGCATGTATGAACTTGATGTTATTATCAATAGCTATCTGCATTTAATCATATATATAGTTTAAATTATTACTATAAAATGGCACTGAAAAATCAATCACTCTCTTAACTCTGTTGACAGTCTTGAAAGTAATACCATTTCGTCTATAAATATTGGCTATAGTCTAAAGAGAGATACGCATGTCTGGAAACTTGCGATGAAACATGACAGCTCGTTAGCCAAGAGGAAAGTGAGCCCAATACTTTAATGTCTTAAAGTCACAGAGATAGTCAATATGGACCTGTGAGAACTTTTATTTTCTTGCAGGATGTTTTCAAGAGCCTGAGTTATAATGTTAAACAGCTAACAAGCAATAATACCTAACGGTTGGGGCACTCTTGTGTAGGAGTCTTGCTATGGCTGTATAATTCAACACTGGTTTGACTTAGTCTATATTAATACTTGTACCATACCTAAGCTTAAGCAGTAAATCTAAATATTACTCATAATAAATAGACCCTAAATATCGCTAATTTCTATTTCTCATTTTGCAAATTGGCCTAATTTCTCTACTAACCCAAATAAGACCCCAACTATACCCAACAAATCAAAGCACTTATAAACCTCACCTAGGGGTTTTGGGGTTTTGATTAATGATGGTTTGATCTCAGCTCTCAGACTTCATATTTATACTCAGTTTATAACTATAATTTTTTAATTTTACTCTTAATAATTTTGATTCTGGTACCAACTCAGATAAAATTCAGGTTGGTACTGGTACCAATTAAGTTTTAAACCAGATTGAAAATTTTCCATTAAACCTCACTGGATTAAAACTAGGTACTAATTAAGTTTTGGTACTATTAAATTGGTACCAATAAAACTTAAACGAATTTAGTACCAGTACTAATCAAATTTAAACAAATTTAGTACTAATTTAATGGAACTAAATTGATAAAAATGGAGCTCCATCTCTGAAGTTTGTTACAGCTTCTGCCAGCTTTCTCCACGTATCCTTACAAAGTTGACCTCCTATAAGATGCCCATATTTAATACTAAGATTTTTAACAGTAGGATCCAGAACTCTATATATTAAAATTTGAAATTCAATAACAAGAGAAGGAACAAGGATGGAATCTATAAGTACTGCAATGAAGAGAGTTGAAGCTTAAGAAATAATCTCAAGATTTAGAAGCAAGGAAGATCTCTATCGATACCTCACTTAGCATGGTAAGCATGTGACATATACTTAATCATATACTATAGTGGGTTATTCCTTCCAACGATGGAAGGTACAAAAATTCCATTCTTAAAAGCTATACTCTGCGATGAGAAGAAAGCCTTCAAAAACAGTGAAATGAAGTTGATAGATATACCAAACTACCCAGAGATTTCAGTTACTAATCTCTACGAGGATGCGATGAAAGATGAAGAGTTGGTAGTTTATCTTCCTACCAAGAAACAACTCTCTAACAAACTTCCAGAAAGGAGCTTCTTCTTTGGAGTTCTTGGCACTTTAAGAGAGAGCTATCTCAGAAAGATCATTGAAGAAGCTCACAAGAAACGCTACACTATTTATCCTGAAGATTAAAAGAAGCAAGGCATACTAAACTCAGTTTTATTAAATACGCAAGCAATTTAATATATAAATTAGATAAATAATAAATAACTTATTTTATACTTACATTAGCTCTTAAGTCTTATTTTAAACAATTGGTTGTTTATGAATATTTAATTTATTTAAAATCACCTAATTATATAAATGCTTTTTAGCACTTAGAATAATCAGTATTTTAATATTTAACACTTTAAACGCAAAATGTAGATTAACAATAAATCAGGAGAATTTGACTGTGATTTGTGCCCACAACCTCATGACAGCTATCAAGCATTAAAAAAGCACAAGCAGAGGTACCATAAAGGGGAGTATGGAGCTTCTCTGATTAAGTTAGAAAGGGATTAGTTGCATCTCATAGTTCAATCATAGAGACAATAAATAGAAAACTTGGAAGAGCAATTAAGTTAATAAGATCTTAAGGTGAAATAAAAAATAACAGATTTACAAAAAGAAATCACCGCACTAAAGAATGAACTTGCAAAATTGGGCAAGAAAAAGTTTTCACAAGCTAAAGTTGAAGTTAGTACAAGTATGCAAAAAGACCCTTCAGAAATTACTTAAAACTATGCAGCATATAATATAGACCTCTTCAAGAAAGATGAAATGGACTACCTAAGTGCAGAACTATGTGAACAATATGCAGATATAGTAATTGCTGATTGCCCATTTTCGGATACAATGATCAACTTCAAATATAAAGTACTGCATGATAAAAAACTAATGACGCTTGAAATTGAAAAAGTATAGAAAAATGGCCTGCTTTATTTTTGGGTAACAAATAAAAAACTTGAATTCGGTCTAGAGTTTTTCAAAAAACATAAATACACTTACGTAGATATGATAGTTTGGGAAAAAGTTGATGACTTTGGAAACTTTGTAGGAGGACCAGGATATTATTTGGATCACTAATTTGAAATATGTTTGATAGGAAAAAAAGGAAAATTTCTCTTTGACAACATTCTTCATCTTTACCCAAACATAATTAAAGCAAAGAGAAGGGAGGCATCAAGAAAGCCAGATTAACTTTATCAAATTATCAAGTAAATGGCTCCTGGTGCGAGAATAGTTGAGTTTTTCGCAAGAAATCATAACATAACAGAAGGAATTATTTCACTAGGAAATCAAATTGACAGAGAAAAATTGAGAGATCTTGAATATGGATACATTGTTTGATAAATAATTTACTTAATTTTCTTAATTTTTAATAGTAAAATAAGCTTTAAAATTTGTAATTTATAATTATTTAAGTCTTTATGCCTGCTATTAATTTTTAAAAGTTTACCGATTAGTGAAATTAAGATTTTATTTTACAAACTTTTATTATAGATTAGGGATTAAACTATATTGAAATAGCTATTTTTTAATATTTTATAGTGAAATTAATATAGGTCATAAATAAATGTTGTTTATCAGTATCTTTATAAACCCATTTTTTTTTGAATGTCCCCTGCATGTCCCCAGGGGACATTAGGTAGGGGTTTTGGGGTTTTGATGAATTTTTTTCAAAATCAAATGGGGGCAATCTCTATTGTTATTTTATGATGAAATTGTCTAATTATAAAATTATTTCTGATATTTGGTTTCAGATACTTTAAAAAGTAAAGTACTTTAGAGATTTTGTCAAGGCATGCTGAAAGACTAAAGAAACTCAATCGTAATTTAAAGAAGATATCAAGGTCGCATATTTGTATATCAGCTAGTCTTTGTTTTCGATAGTCTTATCAATTTCGATTGATTTCTTTATAAAAGAAAAGAATTTCTCAACTGGAGCCATCTCAAAATGATAAGGCCCCAAGTAGTAAATGCTAAGTTGTAGCAATCTAAATTTCCTTTAGATATACGAGCTCTTGTGATAAGTCGCATTATCAAGCAAGAGTATAGTGCTCGCCCTCCAGCATTGGTCTTATTAGTCCAGTATGCATATTAGTTCCAGTAGAAAATAATAGAAAGTCTTACTATTGTTATTTCCTTTAATTATTTGAAAGTACACGTCTCCTTTATTTGAAACTCCTGCAAGCACATTCACTTGATACAATCTTTGCGAGATGTCCGAATAATACTTAACCCCTTTTAGACTCCAGCTCTTCTTATGGTCATTTGTCAATTAAATGCTGCTTTCATCTATGTTAATAATAGTTTTAGCTAAGCTCGATTGATCTATAAAATCTTTAGCGGCGAAATGCCGAGCCACAATTGAAATTAGCAATTTGTCCTTTGATGAATTTTGTAAATCTTTTTATAGCTCATTTTTAATGACGACTTCATGAATTTTGCCAACTTAGTCTTGCTCATAACCAAGCCTAATTTTTATTTGAGTTTTTCACTGATTTCCTAAGTCGATTTTATTAAGACCCCTTCTACTAGTTAATTTTAAATGAAAAATTTAATAGCTTGATAGTTTTGACTAACTTATCTTTGCTATTTGAACTATTTAAGGGTTAGATTCTCAATCTTATAGTCTAGGACATTATCTAATTAGGTTCGGGAAAGCTTAAACCTTCTCATAAGCGACCTTTTAGAGCATCTTTAGTTTTAATTTAAGTCGTTTAATTTTTAGATAATAAACTCTTGACTATTTTTATCTGAAGTTTGCTAAATTAGTTTCAAGGTTGAATTTTATTTTAATTATTAAGTCTCATCTATAAAACTATCTTTATTAGTACTTTGGTTATTATTTTAAGCATGAGCTTAGTAGAGAATTTCAAAATCCTAATAGGCTTGATTCTTAACTTCATCAAAGTTTATTTCATCACTCACTACATTACAATTATACTATAGATGAGCTTAAAGAGCTTTCGAGAAATAATTAGCTAAAATAGGTCAATTTTTGGAATTACAAAATGTATAAAATCTAAATATTCAAGTATGCTTAATGATCCTAAATTTTATTAATATTTTATTAAATAAACTTAAACAAAGTTCGTAATTTATCGGTTCATTTAAGTAAAACGATTCTACGACAGGTGCAACACAACACATCCTCCTCCAGAAATCAAAATCATGATGTAGTAGTTGCAGAATATAGTAAAGTTGGCACTCTGAAAGATTCACTACAAACCAACGATCTATCAACTATATATCCAAACATAAATCCATCAATTTTGAAACAAATATCCAATTCTGGCTAGAATAAGCAGAGAGCTGTAACTAACTCAAAGAGAAATGAGTAAACTTTAGGAAATGATGCTTATTTGAGTAATATATCGACTTAAGTATTATGTGGAGAATTTTAGGATATAAGCAATCATAATTCAATTATCAATAATAATAAAGTAGCTTGGCCCTAAATGCAAGTAAATCTGAAAGATAAGATCGTGGTGGAGTAGCCACGTATATTATTACTTCCCATATTTTGAATACTCAGCTCAGCTTATACTATAATAGTTGCTCCTCACACCGCCCATAACTTAGATGTATCAATACGATTAAAATTGATCACAAGATGGTTTCTGCACTGTATCTGTAATTAATTAAATAAAACTTAAATCTAAAATCCTAATGTAGATTCAATTTACGCTATTTGTACTGTATTGAGTTGATAAATTAAGAAAATTAAAATTATTATATAGTAGGTACTCTACTGCAAAACAGCTTTAATGCGGTAGAGTACCTTAAATATATAATTAAGGATTTAATTTAAATAAAATTAAATATTAGTCTATAAAAATGAATTAATTCAAATTCAATTAATTATGCAAACCTCTTTCAAAAACCCCATTATTTGTTTATTCACTACGATATGGAACTGACTTAGTAGACAATAGCAATAAGCCTATTTGAAGCTATAATGAAATCTCTTTATTGATAAAAATGTCTCAATACGAAATTAAAAAGTATAAAAATTAAGCTGAGTCAATAGTGAAGCCAAATAAAATACATTAAATAAAAAAGCCCAGCTTAAGCATTGAGTAACTTAAATTTATCTTAGACAATGACACTATTATTAAATGGACATAATACTCACTCTTTTACAGATGCATTTTATTTCATTGAAAATTTCCTGAATTTTCTATTTCACCATCTACACTGAGAAGTATTTATAAGAAATATAAAATAAAATATAAGGTACTCTATTTAAAACCTAAGAATAGTATTCATTATTAATTTGATGCAATTATATTAGTTGAGCAATTGATGAATAAATTCTCTTTATTGATTGAAACTGGCTATAAAATAATTTTTATTGATGAAGCAGTTTTTTCTAAGAATGTGTTATAAAAAAAATCATGGAGAAAAATTAATTAAAGATTTGAAATAGTTGATAGAAGAAATTAAGTATAAATTCTGGCAGTTGTTGCCGGCATATCAGAGGAAGAAGGCTTAGAAGATTTTTTAATTGTAAATAAATCAATAAAAAAGAGTAACTTTATTGAATTTTTAATAAGTATAATAAACCTACAATACAAGTAAAAAGTTGCTGTTTTTCTTGATAATCTTAAGCTTCATCATTCTAGAGAAGTAAAACAAATATGCTAATAAAATGGAGTCTAAATCATTTATAATATTCCATACATGCCTTAGTTCAATCCAATTGAAAATTTCTGGGGTTTACTCAAATAAAATTATCGAAAACTTATGGCAGATTAATTATTAAATAATCAGAGAATAAATTCGAATAAAGTGTTTGATGATGCTTTAAGAAAAACTCATAATAAAGATATAATTAGTATTGCTAGGAAGGGGATTAGATAACTATATTAGGGTACAAATTGAAATAAAATTATTCAAATATTAAATTTATAACTATTTTCATTATCTTAATTTATAATATTCTACTTAAAATAGTTCGATTCTTTACTTTCTTCATTCATATTTTCGGTTTAATCATCCATGTCAATTTGTTATGCTTAGTGTGGGCCAATTTTTCAAAAATTTCTTTTTAAAGTTGCTTTATAAATCTTTTGATTTAATTTATTTTTTTTAACTCACAAGATTTCTGTCCTACATCAAAAATATTGACCTCCCTTTTTTTTCTATAATCGAATTAGTAATATTATTATAAATTACTTGAATTAAATGGGAATTATTTAAGAGTAGCTGCCCACTCTTGAGTTGCAAGAATAGTTTAATTATGCGATGGTTTGTCAGCTCCTCCAAGCCTAGCTTTATGACAGTCATCAATCATTTCTTTTAATTCAGCCTCCTTTAAAGTGGCCATCAGCCCAAATAAAAAATCTTTCTAAATTCTGACTTTTTATCCCTTTTTTTCATTATCTGGCAAATAACTCATAAATTCTTAATCTTGACTCACAAATTATAATATATTTTTAATTGATAACTCTGGATACTTTGGTACATTGATGTGTTTTATTTGTAATATTTTTAAAGCTTTTTTGTGTCCATTTATTACTTATTTTAGAAATTCAATCCTAGTATTCTCTTAAGATGGAAGAAATAGGCCAGCTATAAAATGGATTAGTGTAGAATATAAAATTGCCTTAGTAAATTAAGTAACTGTGGAGATCATTTTTACATCTAAATTTATTCATCAGTTCATCTGGTGCCAATTAGATTTAATCTTGCCCAAAAAGCCTTTTTGAATTCATGATTTATAAATGATTAATTCTAAAAACTAAACTACAATTTATATAGTAAAATAAAATTGATTCACTCGCGCTATTGTTACTATATAAAACAACATTTCTTCAAAGTATTTCTAAATCTAGTAATATAAATTTCAATTATACAAATTTTGAGTAACCTCTGGGTTAGTTAGTTAGTTTATAACAAACTGTATTCCATTTTTTAATTAATCATTAAAAAATTAAATTAGGAAACAAAATTAAGTGGTATAATATTTTTTAAAAATAAGAGATTAAATAAATAATAAATATTAAATTTAAACTTAGATAATTAAATTTTATCAATATTGTGATTTAAAGTAACAATAAACATTTTATAATAATAAGAATTAAACTTATACTTTACAATTAAATAAAATAATTTTATAATTATAATAAACTCATAAACATAATATGAGATCTAAGAGAAGTTGTAGAAAGGCTCCAAAATATGTTAAGTAAAACTTAGAGAAAAGAGTTGTCCTAAACTAAGAGCTTGACCATGTTAAAATCTTCAATATTGAGAGCTGATTCTATTTTACCTCCACCAGGCCAAGAAATTTCAATTAATATAAAATTGCATGAAAATTATAGGAAAGTTTTTAATATTGAGAGAGTATTGAATAATAATATTCAAATGTAACAACCGAAGAAATACTAATGTTAAGTTGCTGGCTGTAATAAATCTTATTCAGAATTAAAATGATTTACTTCTCATAATTAAAATGGTCACAAGAAAAATGCAAAATATAAGAAAATTAAAAACTCAAATAATTAATTTGTGTGTATTATTTGCAAATACTGCTCAAGAAATAAAAATTAAATCAAAATGCACTATATTGCTGATCATGACGATTAAGATTGGGACACATTAGATATTGACAAAAGACTTTATGTTACTTATAAAGAGGAGACTAAAATTATAGAGTAACTAAGAAAGTAATAAATTCAAAATAAATACAATCAAGATTGGAGAGAATTGAGAGAGCGCCACATTAAAAAGTCTGCTGATTTTGCTATGAAATAATTTGGAAAAATTATTAATTTCAACCCAAATAATATGAAATGCATTAGTTATTGGATGGAAGTAGCAGTTGAAGATAATTCAGTTTTTGATGGAAGTAAATTAAATATAAGTGAGAAAATTATCAATAACGAGCTCTAAGTATTGTTTCCTTTCGACTTCTTGAAATAGGACAAGAAAAATTAAATAAAATTTGACATTTACATGCAAATAGTATTTACTGCTCAAAAGCATAATATGTTCAGAGTAGCTTCTCTTAATAGACTAGGAATTTCTAAAAATCATATAGCAATTAATCTAAAATTATAAGATTACACTCTAGAGACCTACTTAAAGAAGTGTTCTCCTTCACCAATTCAAAAATAATTAATTGCATAGAAACTTTATCATGCAATAGAGTAGTTGCACTCAATGGGCTATATTCACAATAATATTTGCCCCAAAAATATATTGATTTCCCAAGATTTAAGAATTGAGCAATTAAAAGGTTTTGAAAATAGTAATTATATAGAAGAGTCTAAAGCAGGAGAAGATGAATTGTTCCCAATATTCTAGCATCCAAATGTATAATAATTAAGTAAATCAGATTCAAGGAGAGATTATTATAGTTACGGCTTAATTATATTATGTCTTTATTTGGGCCATGAAGAATTCAACTAATTTGTAAAGCATTAGAAATTCAAAAAAGAATTACTATCATTAATAAGGTATAATTTCAATATACCGGAGGGAGTTCTAATGAGAACATGTTGCATTGAAAGTAAATTTTACAAAATCATGAACAGAAGCATAATTATCAAGCTAGTAAAAGAATGCACATTCGAAAAACAATACTTCAAGAAAGAATTAAAAGGTTGGGAGCTTGGGAAGTTTATAGTGTTTTGAATTTATAAATAATATTAAGTAATTATTTTAAAAAATTAATAAAACAAATTCTTTATAAAAATATTATTATTTCTCTGAAAATAAAGTTGTCAAAAGAAAAGCAATTATTTAATAAAATGTAGAATCAAAATACTATAGAATTTTAAGACAATGTAAAATTTCAAATATATAAACTTTTATATTTAAATTAAATCCTTAATTATATATTTAAGGTACTCTACCGCATTAAAGCTGTTTTGCAGTAGAGTACCTACTATATAATAATTTTAATTTTCTTAATTTATCAACTCAATACAGTACAAATAGCGTAAATTGAATCTACATTAGGATTTTAGATTTAAGTTTTATTTAATTAATTACAGATACAGTGCAGAAACCATCTTGTGATCAATTTTAATCGTATTGATACATCTAAGTTATGGGCGGTGTGAGGAGCAACTATTATAGTATAAGCTGAGCTGAGTATTCAAAATATGGGAAGTAATAATATACGTGGCTACTCCACCACGATCTTATCTTTCAGATTTACTTGCATTTAGGGCCAAGCTACTTTATTATTATTGATAATTGAATTATGATTGCTTATATCCAAAAATTCTCCACATAATACTTAAGTCGATATATTACTCAAATAAGCATCATTTCCTAAAGTTTACTCATTTCTCTTTGAATTAGTTACAGCTCTCTGCTTATTCTAGCCAGAATTGGATATTTGTTTCAAAATTGATGGATTATGTTTGGATATATAGTTGATAGATCGTTGGTTTGTAGTGAATCTTTCAGAGTGCCAACTTTACTATATTCTGCAACTACTACATCATGATTTTGATTTCTGGAGGAGGAGGTGTTGTGTTGCACCTGTCGTAGAATCGTATTACTTAAATGAACCGATAAATTACGAACTTTGTTTAAGTTTATTTAATAAAATATTAATAAAATTTAGGATCATTAAGCATACTTGAATATTTAGATTTTATACATTTTGTAATTCCAAAAATTGACCTATTTTAGCTAAATCCTTAAATTCTCATTACCCAATGGTACTCTTAAACGAGTCAAGACTTTTGACTTATTTAGCAACTTTATTAGGGTCACTAATAACACTGTTGTTTACAATTCCTGATATAGTTTCTAATATTTAATTTTCTTTATCATTTAAATCATCTAGGGTTATAGTCTTCAACTCTAGATCTTTTTCAATAAACCTTTTAACAAATATTACCGATGTAGCTTTGCATTTCCAACTTTCGTCGTTTATGTTTTTACCCTGAGAGCTTGAGCTATTTGATTAATTTTCTTCCGATTCTTCTTAA
>ARYC01017151.1:0-52755 GCA_000711775.1 Oxytricha trifallax
AAAATCACTTATAATGATTCAAAATTATTTGGTAAAGTTATATTAATTAAACTTAATATAATTATTGCGTTTTAATTTTAAGTTTTTGCATTCACCAATAAAGTTTAATTATTTAATTTAAAGAAAAAAGAAATTTCATTTAATTTTAAATTTTTCATTATTAATTCAAAACTAAATATCAACACTTATTACTTATACTAATCATTTAAAAATTTAGAATTTGAGCAAACATAACATTGGTCTATTTTGAGTAAGGATTATTAAATAAAACAAGCTTTTTGTAAAAATAGAAATTCAAGCATGTTTGTATTATTATTATTAATTATTATTTGGAATTTTTAAGATAGTTAATTAAATAAAAAATTTCTGATCAGCCATAATCATAAGCGAATCTAGAGACTATTTTAATGTTATTTTTTTAATATTAATTTAAAAAATATAAATTATTATTAAAAAACTAACACTTTTGCTATAGCATGAACAATTTCTAAAATTACAAATTTAATGAGTATATTTTAATATAAATATTGATCTAAATTATATAAATAAAGTCTACAAAATATGAAGCATTGATTAAGTCTAACGATGAATTATAGCTTATTTCTTTGATGTTTAGTGGATTTATTAGACTCAAGAACAGACTTATTTAAGATGAATTTAACCAATTTTTTTCGTCAATTATAGATAAAATTTCCACGTGCTGTATCATCTATCTCTTTTAAAGCTTTTAATATTGAAAAACAGGGCTGAATTATTATCTTTCAATGTAATCTTAATAAATCTAAGGTTTAGAAATATTGAACTTCAGTTCTTTTACTTTTAAATTAACATTTCTAAGAATCCCAACTATTGATATATGAAATAAGATAAAAAGATTGAAATTGCAAAAATTAATAATATTAAATAGTGGTTACAGATTTCTCTACTCTTTGAAAAAATTGATTATGTTTAAGGAAATAATATTCTATATCTAGTTTTTTAGTTTTTTTAATAGAAAAATTTTATTTATTAACTTGCGTAAAGTGTAGAAAAATAAACAAATTTTTATTATTCTATTAATCAATAATTTCTCTTAGTCGCTCTTTTATTGAGGTAAATACTCCAACACTAATACAATATCAGGTGATATTTTTAATTCTCTTGAGTATTTTGAAATAAATGCTTCAAACTCATTGATATTTTTTATCTTAATTTCTTTTCTTTCATTGTAATTTTCATCACTTTATATTGACTATATAAATTTTTAACTCTGAGAATTTCCGGCAAAGCTTAATGCCCTCATTATAGCAGATATATATTTGAATTTGGAAAACTAAATATAATTAAACTGAAAGAAAATTAAATCATTGGCAGTTAAAGTTGGCTAATTTTAACGATTTTTGGCTCATTCTATAGAGAATTCAAAATTAGCTGGACTTTACTACTGGTGGTACTATTTAATCGCATCTCTTAAGATGGATAAATTGACTTTAATTAAACTAATTATATTATACCTTCTCATTAAAATCGATATATCTCACTCCAGCGATGGGAAAATTGTACCGCCAATATTAGAGTACATCTTATTGAATTCCTTGTCATGAGTCCAAAATTGTTTTATTTAGCAAACTTTAAATACTAAAAATTTAATTATCTTTTATTTTAAATTATGATTAATTTCCCAAATACAAATGTATTTCTTAAATAATATCTATGCCTGAAACTTTGGAAAATATTTAAAGATCATGATGTCTAAATTTATTGATCCTAACTTTTAGAAAATGTAAAGTTTTCTCTTTCTTTAATCAAAATTATAATTAATAGTTCAAATGTAATTAAGAATACTTTCAATCATAATTTGTATGATTAAAGAATTTAATAAAAAATATTTTTTTTAAAAAAATTTTCCAATCAAATTAATTCATAAAAGATTTATATTTTAGCAAATAAATTAGGTGCACATCTTAAAAAAATTTAATTTAAGATATGATTTATAAAATACTCCTTATGTATTTATTTCTTATTGATAAATATATTTATATACATTAATTAATCACTTGTCTATATAATTTGTTTATCAAATCTGTAATAAGAGTTATTTTAGGTTTAGAGACTCTCTTGATTTTTATAATAAATTTTAAAAGCATATAAATACAAGGAAAAGAATAGGTCCTTTTAAATATTTAAAAACAGACGAGTTTCCTCTAATTCTCATAAAATTGATGGCATTATTTTTTTGAATGTTATTAGGTTTTATTAAATATTGTTTTCTATTTATTCAAATAAATTTTACAATTGATAACAATTATACCTAACTTAATTTTTGTTTTTGTTTTCTTCTTGGAGATCTTTTGAAGTTTAGTCTGGTAATTGATTTCTTGATTATGTAAGTGCCTAATTCACTTTCTTATCTTGATCGTTATCTATAAGGAAAAAGGAAAGAATTTTGTTGTCCATTTAACAATATTCGCAATGAATAGATTTATTAATTAATAATTAAAGATATTAACCATAAATATATCATTTCATTAGAAGAAATTAAAAATGTCCCCCTTCATCTAAGAATTCTTTTAATTTGATATTTTTAATCTTTACAAAAATAAATACGATTAAAAACATAACAAATAGTTTAACCATAATTTTTAAATATGTGATATAGTGAAAAATTTGAAGCTTATTCTATATAAATTATATAAACAAAATGATTCTCACAATAAAATGGGGAAAAGTTTAAATTTCTGTAATTACAAATTGAATGAAAAATTTAATCATAATAATTTTATAAAAACAAATTCCAGCCATATTTATTATTTTTCTACTTTTTGATTGAATAAGAATATCATGAATATAATCTAATAAATCTGTATCAAGTTGAGTACACTTTCCTACTAATTGAAATAAAAAGCTTTAAAAATAGAGTTTTTTTTTTATAAATGTAATTCTAATATAATGTAAAAAAGCAATTCATTGTTTACTATTCATAGAATAACTTATTTCAAATTTAAAATTTAATAAAAATTATAAAATTAAATTGAAAACTTGTTTTTATTTGAAATTGAATCAATTTTAAGTTCTCATATTGTTAGCAAGATTGCTAAATTCTGATTTTACTCTCACATCATTTATAGGTGGATAGGATTGCAAAATTTAGCAATATGACATATCTAATTCCGTCAAGTATTCCTAATAACTAAAAAAATCAATTAATTTATAATAATTTTAAATTATTAAATGATTTTGAAATATATATCTGAATAACTCTCTAAATGTTTCCGAATAAATTTCAATATTTAATTATTATATATTTTTCTTTTTTTTCTAATAACAATTGGACTTCAAACTTTCTAATAAATCGGTCATGCCTTAGTCCCTTATGTATTTGTTATTGGAAAGACTAATCTTCTAAATTTTGTAATTACTCTTTATAAGGCTTGCTACCCAGTATAAGTATTCATCAGTGAAATCGCAATCACAAAAATTTTAAGAATTAAATTATTTTTTAATTTTTTGCATTTAAGATTATAAAAATACATTTGAACTTAAAAAAATTGGAATTAATATATAAATATTTGTAATTCGTGGCAGTTAGCTTTCGTGAACCCTAGACAATAAATATGCTACTATTATGATAGATAGTAAAAATCAGCTTGACTTTTTAAGGAGGTCCCCTTCTATTCGCATTCTGGAGTGAGATATATCCATTTTCAGTTCAGTAAATTGTTTATCTAATTTTTATGCCAAAATTAAAATCCATAGATTTCATTTAAAGGAATGAAATAAAGAAGTACCGCTGATAATAGAGTTAAGTTAATTTTATATTCTCAATTAAAAAACAAGTAACATTTTTTAGAATTCCATTGAGTTAACTGCCGCAAATTTTCTTTAATAATTATGCAATTAGATATTAATTATTTTTTTCAAATTCAAATGTGATTTTTTAATAATAACTATAAAAATAAATGATTTGTTAATTTTACAAGCTTTAATATAAATTACTATATGTTTAAATTTAAATTAAAAATAATAATATTAATCCATTCATTAATGAAAAAATTGAATATTTTTAATCAGACAAATCTATTTTAAGTTTCTTTGACATAAAATCTTTCTAATTCCAGAAAATATTTCTAGGAACAATCTTTTTGATTAAATTATTTCTACTTAAATTAAGCAATTGAATATTTTTGAGAGGCATTACGAATACAATTATTTCTTCTAAGAAATTCACGCTTAATTCGCAATTATTCAAATAAAGCTCTCTCAAATTAATTGTAAATTTAATTGCAGAAGCGATAGACTTTGCTCCAGAATCCGATATTGGATTCTTAGATAGGTTCAATGTAGTTAGATTGCTTAAAAAGTTTTATTGAGATGCTTTATATTATTATAGGAATATATTCGAATCAATAAAAGTAATTAGAAGTAAAAATATTGGCAATTACAGATGATCAATTTGCATTAACTTTGGTTCATTCTACAAAGTTTTTAAAGCAAGCGGACTAAAATATTAACGAATGGAATTTATCAAATTATATGAGCTAGCTAACTTGACTTTAAATCGACGGGTATATAATGATTATTTATTCAGCCAATTTCACTCCCTTATGAATGAGATAAATTAAACTAGCCAATATTATAGTCCACTTAATTTTGAAATATCTATTGATTCAGCTCATGATCGTTTAAATTAATTGTTTCACTACAATTGCAACTATTTTAATAAGAAATAGTTGCTAATTAATTTTTAAATTTCGTATGTATTTCTACAATTATTAACTTATAAAACATTAAAAATTAAAAAAAAAATTTTTCTTTTTTTTGCATAATAAAGTTTAATATTATTCTATTTCTAAACTCATTCTAAACTTTTCTACTATATTTTAAATCATTCTAAATTATATTTCAATTGTGATATGAAATAATAATTGAATAATTGTTTCGTAATAAATAGTTTAATAAAAGTTCATCTGTAATCTATTGGAGGACACATCTATTTTTTCTACTTTACCTCCTCTTAATAGGCTCAAGAATAATTTCTAGGAACTTTCATCTAACCCAAAATAATTTATTTATAATAAAGGAAGCAAGAATTAAAATTTGATATTTAGTTAAAATTATAATTTTTAAAAACATGCCCTTAATGAAAATTTATTGAATTAAGGAAATCATAAATTATTTCTCCTCGATGAAAATGATTATTAAAAATTCTTTTTCCCAAACCATATCTAAATATGATTATAAAATGAAAGTTTTAGAATCGGGTGAGATTCATAATGTCATAATTTTTTATGTTCAATTAATAATTTATATTCTTTTTAATGGAAAAGTTTTTTTATTTTTTCTAATAATTTGTGACCTTAAAAGAGTCGACTAAAACCTCAATGTGAATTAATGTGACAAAAATATCTTTTTGTTGAAAATCAAAACCAAATCCCATTAATGAGTTTTATATGTGTTTTGATAGATGAGGAGAATGTTGGGGGTTAGGGTTTATTTATTTTAGGAAGCATCAATTTGACACTATTTATAAAAAAGTAAACTTTTTATATATTCAATTTTTTTATACTCAACTGATTTCATTAAATTATTATAAGTATTTTTTAGCATTTTTTCATGAAAATGATAAGGATGAATGACATTAATTTCTATTTTCATATTTTTCATAAGTTTTTACTTTTACTCATCATTTTTATGAAACTTGATGATTTCATCTTTAAAAAATTAGCATTAAAGCTCAAATATTTTGAAGTTTTTATTAAAAAAATTACTTTCAAAATCAATTCAACACTTTTATTTCTTGTTGCTAGCGGTCTTTATTATCATATTTTAATCCAATACAAAAAAGTTGCCAACATAAGTAAAATTTAAATGAAAAATAAGCATAAAATGTGTGGTTTTAAGGTGATTTGTATTAACAGTCATGTAATGTTTAAGTTCCTGAAGTGTTATAAATGGATATCTATCTTAAAAATGTTCATTAATAATTTCTATGAATTTTTAGACACTTATTCTAATAAATATGGGCATCTTATAGGAGGTCAACCCTGTAAATAGAAATGGAGAAAGTTAGTGAAGACTGTAACAAATTTCAGAAATAGATTTTCATTTAAACCAATTAAATTCCATTAAATTAGTAAAAAATTGTTTAAATTTAATAAGTACTGGTACTAAATTCGTTTAAATTTAATTGGTACTAATTTAATAATACCAAATCTTAATTAGTACCTATTATTAATCTAATTAGGTTTTAATGGAAAAGTACCAATCTGGTTCAAAACCTAATTGGTACCAGTACCAACTTGATTTATTCTATCTATATTGGTAGAAAAGTATTTTAAAAATGGAATCTCAAGTAATTATAAGAATTAGATTTCATGAAAATTAGGTAGTTAAGTAAATAAGTAAAGCAAACATAAAATGCAGTTTTATTTAAATTTTCTTTGTTAATTAATATCTACTTAACATTTTAATAGATGAAGAGCTGATTTATTAAAAAAGAATAAAAAACTCCACCTTAAAAACAAGAAAATACATTGATTTTAACACAAAAATGAAATTAATCAAAAATAAACCCTAATCCCCAACATTACCCTCATCAATAAAAACACATGTAAAACTCATTAAGGGGTTTTAAAAATTACTTTATAAGAAAAGCAATTATCGAAAATGAATTCTTCAATTGCTTGAATTTTAGGAGTTTTTAAAAAGAATTTATTCAAATTTATGGAAAAATTCTAAAATAAATTTACAAGTTAAAAATTAGAAATGGAATCACTACTATTTTAACACTTTACAAGAGGAGAATAATTATATGAGTTTAATGTTGACATCATTATTCTAGAAATTATTGAAGATTTACAAGCTACAATTTTAAAGATTTTTTAACTATAAATGGTATTAATTTTGTGTGCTTTTAATTTTAACGAATTAAGAAATGATATGAAATATTATTTATTATGATTAAAATTTCTTAATGATGAGACTCTAAAATATTTATGTTTATTATAAATAGTACTTCAACCTTACTAAAATAAATATATTTTAAACTTTATTTTAATTATAATTAGTGCCATCTAAAAAGTATTTTTAACTTATAATAATATAAAAATACTTTTAAAAATCTTTCCTTTTTTTCTTTATTTTAACTTTTTTAAATGAGTATTTTTCTTTTTTATGATATTGATAAAAATAAAACCTAGTAACATTACTATTACTTCTAATTTAATCGAAGAGGTTTAGTAACTCAATTTAAACTCCACTCATTGAAACTTCTCTTAATTGTGGGATCTAAACACCTTACAATTTGGAGAAAACATTTTCAAAGCCAGAGTCATAAAATTCGATATTAACAAGTCTTATTAATTTCAAATTCTTTTAGGTAAATCTATAGTATAAACCAAGAAGGTCAAAGTTAACAGAGCAGTTTGTTATTGATAAGTTAAGTGTCGTGTTCTTAGAATTTAAAGCAACTTATTTTATATTGCTTGAAAGAAAACTGTCTTTAGCCTGTAAATTTTGCTGGCTCCTAACAATTAATTAAATTTTTTAAATTATATAAAAATTTACCTTTATAATTAATGATTTAATGTTTTTAATAATAAATTATTTGTATTTTTAATTATTTTTTATCTAAAATCCTATCTAATTCTAGCCAAAGCCTTTTTTAATCATTTGATAGGATTGACTAATTTATTTCATTTTTCATATCATTCCTGTCAAATCCTTAAATTTCCTTTTCTTAAATTTCATTAAAAATATTCTCCTCGAACATTAATAAGTAACGATTGACATTTTATATGGAATCAAGATCTAATTTTTAAATTCTCCCTCCTAACGATGAGAAAGCAAACGCTAAATTTTCATTCATAATGGAAGTTTTATATCTTTAAAGTTCATTCTTCTAAGGAATACCGGGGTTTTATAGGCCTTTAAATTATGATTTAACTTTGAGAAATTTAATCCAAAAAATTAATAATATCATTCAAAATTTTTGGTGGAAATTTTTTAAATATTGGTTACAAGAATTTTCTCTCTCTCAAAAGAATTATTACACTTAATATAATACTTTTTTTTAAAAGTTTTTTATACCCCTGTTTATATCTGAATGATCAAAAAAATTTTATAATTTTAAGAATAGTTTTATTCTAGTTATGACAAATAACGTGTGGTAATTGAATTTCCTTAATTTGTTTAGTAAATAAAATTAAAGTTATAAAAGGCTATTTGTAAATAATACAATCTTAGTATCTTTGATTATTTTGCAGTACTAGTTATTCTTTATTGTTTTGCAGTACTAATATATTAAGTTAATTTTTACATAAAATATTGCTTGGATATACTTACTTTCAATTATACTTTGAATTATTTGCTTTTTCCACTTCTAATTTAAATTATAATAAGATTAATTATAAAAACTAAAATAATATAAAATTATATCAATTAAAAATACATTATTTAATAAAAATCTGAATATTTTGGACTTCACAATATATAATTACAATTTATTTTTTACTAACTTAAATTTATTATAGTTAAATATCAATTTTTTAATTTATTGAGAATTCAATTATAATAATTTTACTGAAAAAATATGGGTTTTAATTGAACATTTACGCATTCTGAACCCCAAAACACCTTAATCAGACAAAAAGTGTTTTGATTTCTATGGAATTTTGTTAGGGGTTGGGGATATTAATAAATTGCTATACAAAAATTACAAGTTTTTGGGGCTATTTATAATGAAGAGTTTATAGATTTAGTGTATAATCTGCGATATGGGTGTGATTTACACAGTGAGGAAGTCAAACCAGTCCTAACTATAAGTCAATTGATCTTCCCTTAAAGCGAAGTCCGTCAACTGTTCGCTCACACTACCTTATAGCTATATAATTAAAGTAATAATAGCTGAATTCTATATTAAGAGGATGTCACAATTCCTATAAAAGCACAATGACTATCTAAGTAATGAAAATATTTTTGAAGTATTGGGCTCACTTCTCTTTAGACTAACGAGCTACTATGTTTGATCCTAAGTTCTTTGAGATGAAGATCTCTTCTTAATCTATAGCAAGCTTCTATAAACAAAATGGTATTTCTTACAAAGATGTGAATCGTATCAAGCGTGACTGGTTTTTCACTGCCATTTTACAACAATAACTTAATTTATATTTAAGGGTTTAATAGAACAGTATTAAGTTTATACTTTATGACGAAGCTATTTTTACCTCTAATACTTTCATCTAGAAGTCTTGGTATAAGAGACATAATAATAGAAAGGTATATGACTAGAAAGTAAAGGTCTTAACAATGGCAATTCTTGGAGTAAGTAGGTAGGATGCTGGTTTTGATTTCTATGTTATTCATCCTCGCTCAATAAAGTCAATGAAACATATTAATTTCTTAAAGCAATTGAGAGAGAGAGAGAGAAGTACCCGAATAAGAAATTATACTATTCGTTGATAATCTTTCTGTTTATAAGACAAAAAACCGGAAAAAGTTATGAAAAACTTAGAATATCACCAGTATTCAACGTGCCTAACAACCCAAAGTTTGATGGAATCAAATTTTACAGGGTATCTAAATTGTCCATTACAAGAAACTGAGGCTATACCAATGATGCATGTCCTACCTATCGCTTCGGTAGATTACATTAAATATTTAGCGAGGAAAGTAGATAATTAATTGGCTTAAAAGTGTGCTAAAGAAGGGAGTGTGAATGTATACAAATTAGTTTTATAGTTAAGTTAATGAATTTGTAAATTACATTTAAAATTCTTTCGTAGGAGCTGGCTTCTCTTTCTTTTCTTCCTCTTAGGGCTTACTTGGACTATGTTTCTTCTCTTGCTGCAGGCCCCAGCATCTATGTTCATTGATTCTGGAGGCTGAATATTTGGATAAAGCCTCCTGCTGACTTCATTCATACTTTATCTGCGACTTACGATCTCTGTGAAGCTTGCTCTATTCCTTCATCAAGAAAATGACAGTTCTTACATGAAATATAAGGGTGCTTATGCATCTCTGATAGCCAGCTCTCACTTATCTTGATCCCTTGTTTTTCCTTATCTTTTGAAGAGATGCTGTACCTTTTCTTATGAGGTTCTTGAATAATATCTTTCAAGTAATCACCTTTGATTGTTGCAAGCATGCCTAAGAAATTGTTTCTTTCATGTAGTTTATTTGACAACTGCTTCTTAAGTGCGTAAATATCGAATTTGGAATAAAAATTTAATTAAAAAAAACTCATATTTAATTAAATGTGTTCAGAGCAAAGTATCGATAAAATATCCTAAGGGATTCGGGGCAAGAAGAGGAAGCGATCTCCAGATTAGCATGATTTTCTTATTCAGGAGTCCGATTACAAGCGTCGAAAGACTAACTCAGAGAATCTCCTCGAATACTTAATTGGATGACAGCATATTGGCATCAAGCAGGAGTGACCACAGCAGAGAACCATCAAGAAACACTTGAAATATGGAGACCGACCATGATGCCAAAAAATACACGACTAATATCACTGAACACCACCCAAAGCGATCACCCACCGTCAGACACCAACCATTTCGCACCCTTGGATTCATTTTGGTCGCTCATGTGGCAACAATTGCATAAGTACATAAAAGATATTCCTAGTTCGGGAACTTAAATCATCCACTCTATTTATTGTGCGACATATTTAATTAATACTTTTGGGTAATGGCCCCCAGAGCGGGGCAAGATAAAATATTTTTCTTAAAATTTTAAAACTATTTGAATTTCAATAAAACCTTCTAATCCCTTGATATAACTCAATATATGTTTTACTAACGCCATTATTAATGGATGATGGACTATTATATTCTTATATCACTATACTTACAAGATGTAACCATTATATAAAATAGAATAATTCAAGCAAATATATATTCTTTTATTTATTATAATTTGTCATGATACATATAATTTTCCAAATTTTCTGCCTCATCGGCTAAGCCACATTTATTTAATTAAAAAGCAAAGTTATTGTTCTTTACTATTTAGGCTAAAACAAAAATAAATCATTTAATAGGCTTTGCCGATGAGGTAGAAAATTTGGAAAGTTATATGTATCATGACAAATTATAATAAATAAAAGAATATATATTTGCTTGAATTATTCTATTTTAAATAATGGTTACATCTTGTAAGTATAGTGATATAAGAATATAATAGTCCACATCCATTAATATTGTAGGAATACATTTGATTTGGGAAATTAATAAATAAATTAAATTATTAAATTTCAAATTCGTGGCAGTTTACTTTCTGGAAACCCTGACCATATGATACTTGTTTCTTGTTTGAAAGAGATTTTAAAATTAGCTGGACTTTACTATTGGCGGTACCCCTCTATCGCATTCCTAGAGCGAGATAAATCGACTTTAATTTTTTGTGATTTGTTTAGTTGATTTTAATGCCAAAATTAAAGTCGAGTATCTCGCTCTAGGAATGCGATAGAGGGGTACCGCCAATAGTAAAGTCCAGCTAATTTTAAATTCTCTTTCAAACAAGTATCATATTGTCAGGGTTTCCAGAAAGTAAACTGCCACGAATTTGAAATTTAATAATTTAATTTATTTATTCATTTCCCAAATCAAATGTATTCCTACAATAATTGGGTTAGTAAAACATATATTGAGTTATATCAAGGGATTAGAAGGTTTTATTGAAATTCAAATATTTTTAAAATTTTAAGAAAAATATTTTATCTTGCCCCGCCCTTGGGCCATTACTCATACTTTTGTATTTACTAAGAATTATTCTCTTATTCAAAATTCGATATTTTTGCATATTAGAGACAGGTACTGCGAAACTTCTGGGTCGTTCATAGTATCATCATATAAATTAGTCACTGAGATTTCTAGATAGTTTGGAATCTCTGCAAACTTGACATCTTAAGTTCTCAATGCTTTCTTCTCTTCGCAGAGTATTGCTCTTAGAAATTAAATTTAGTGCCTTCCATCGTTGGGAGGAACATACCAACTAAATAATCGATATTTGTTACTGTGAGCTCCTTACCTTGCTGCACCAGGTATAGGGCAAATTCCTCTTACTTCTTAAACCTTGAATTAATATTTGTGCTTGCACTTTATTTTTAATGCATCATAAATTTACTCCATTTTGTTTATAGATCTAAGAAATGATATTCAAATTAAAGTTGATTGATTTTAATTATATACCTCTGTAAAACTAACTATTAAATATGGGCATCTTAAAGGAGGTCAACATCTAAGAATGAAATGGAGAAGGTTTTGAGAACTGGTTTCAAACTTGAGAGATTGATATCAATTTCTACTGTTATAGTTTCATATTTTAAATTTAAATTGTTACGTACTTAATTAGGAGCAGCTCTTAAAATGCTAGTACTTAATTAGGAGTATTGGGGGGGGGAAGTTTCCTGCCCCAAAATTTTATATGCACCCTAGAGGGGGAAGTTTTCTGCCCCCAAAAAGGTAGTTTCCTGCCCCATACATAAAAATATGTAATTTTTATAATTTTCAAAGAATCTTTTTCATCAATTATGATGTAGTCTTTTTTTAATTTAGCTTAAAATATTATTTTTCTACGTTGATAATCAATATAAAATTTAATGATAATTACATTAATTATGAATAAAAAACACTTATTTTGGCATTGTTAATAATATATAATTTGATAAAGAATAATTATGTACCTTGAAAATTATATAATAATAGATGTTGTATAGAATATTGTTATGGTTATTGAAATTGAAATTTATTTGTTTCTATTAAATTTATTGCAAAAAAAATTAAATTTAATGTTGGGGGCAGGAAACTACCTTTTGGGGCAGGAAACTGTCTGGGGGCAGGAAACTTCCCCCCCCCGGAGTATTAATTAAGCTAGTACTTAATTAGGAGCACCCTAATTTTAATAATAAAATCACAAAATACCTCCTAAAGCAGTACGTACTTAATTAGGTGCACCTCCTAATTCGGTACGTACTATAATTAACTTATTATTGAAAGTAAAAATTGTTACTTCCTCTCTTATATTTATAGCTGGATCGTCTCTTAACATTCATAATTCTTCTCTAATACTTTAAGAACTTCTATTGAAATTTATAAGCTTGCAAAGCTCTCATATAAGCTATCAGTTATAGAGGCAGTTTTAAAATTTTAAATTAAAATTTAAATATGAGCGCTAACATTTAAAAAAACAACAGCATTTCATCAAAATAAATGAGACTTACCTTTGGCAGCAATTAAAAGTATGATAGCTGTGAGATGAACTTTCATAAAGAACTACCAGAGCTATCACATGAAGTCTCTGTTATTAAAATAGAAATTAATAATAGAAAATAAATGGCAAACAAGTGTGTGGGAGACAGAGAGGAGGAGATAGGCAATAATGAAATTCATATACAAACTGAAGAAGTTGAGTCTATTTTTGTGATTTATGTGACAGAGATTTTACTCATAAGTCAAGCTGGTACAGACATATCAAGGAGCATAGAGAAACCAAGCCCACTGAATACTTCAATCATGATTAAATAGATGGAAAGTATGACTGCTTTGAGTGCCATAAGCATTACTCTCATACAAAAGACTTGAAAAAGCATATATTTAAGGCTCACAAGAAAGATATAGAAGTTGAAAAACTTGAAGTTGAGCTGAAGCTTTTCAACAAAAGAAAAGCGAGGGAATATTTTAAGGTCGTAGTTTCTGAATAAGCTAGAGAGTTAGAGGAAGTAAGGAAGGCACGCAACAAACTGACTTCTGAGATAAAAAAAGTTATAATCAAGATTTAATACAAGAAAATTCAAGTACTTGCATAGATTTATTTAGATTCTTCTCTCTAAAGCTTCCTATTCTAGATGACTCCTATGACAAGAAAGTTATTAAGGATCATCAGTATGCTTACAAGGTATATCCTTTCAATTATTATACTTACAAGGTAAATCCTTTCAACTATCTCCTAAGTGATGAATAATATTAAATGGAGTTTACCAATGAGTATTAAGTACTTACTCAGGCAAAGTTTAAAGATTGTAAATTGTTAATAAAGGTATATGATGATCTCCTTGCCAAAGATCATGTAGCTTTCAGACACCCACACTATAAATGACCCTGAAAGATTTCATTACAGATCAAAGGAATCATAAGTAACTAGGATAAATAGCAACTCAGACCATATAAGGTATTAAAGAGCTTCACAAGTACAGTTTGTTCACAGAGATTTGAAGCCAGAAAATAGAAAGTATAATGATAAATTTTTCTCCAGAAAGAGTAGCAATAATCGATTTCAACAGAGCCTAAAGAGTGGAAGTATCAGGCTTGAAACTGTAATGGGAACTTCAGGCTATTATCCAGAAAAAGAGGACTGGAGAGATGGTGACTATTAGTGGGATATGTGGACTTTAGCAGCTATAATAATAATAGAGTGCGATATGACTGCACAAGGTGTGACAAAGATACTAAGCATTGGATAAGGAGTTTATTGATATAACTAGAGTCTTTCAGTCAATAAAATAATAGCCTGAGTAAATAATAATAAACCTAACTCAAGATCAGACAAAATATCATTATAGCAAATTGATTTATGATTAAGCGAAGTAAACTTCAAAAAACCACTTCCCATGATCAAAAAGTGAATTCTAAGTGATAAAATTACACTTACTATATATTCCTCGTTTTAACATACAAATAAAACCTAACCGCTAACCAATTCCTTAAACTTATAAACCTCTTTAAGGGGTTTTGGAGTTTTTATTATCCAAGAAAGTTTAATAAGAATAAATAAAGTATATAATGAATAAATTAAAAAATTTTTAGTTAAAATTGGATTTATATTTCTAATGTTGGAAAATATTTTATAAGTAGTAGTCTTTAGTAATATTTTATTAAGATTTTTTAAATAAATAACAAATTACTATTTTTTCATAAAATCTATATTTAAAGATTGATGATAATTAACCAATTATATCATTAATTTCTTACAAAATGGCTAGTTTAATGATCATGACTATAAAATAAAAATACAAAGACCATTAATGAAAATTTATTTTTAAATTACTTATTTATTAAAGTGTAGAAACCAATCTTATTATATTAAGTCTAAAGAAGAATAATAATGAAACTCATAGATTCTAAATGGATTAATAAAACAAAGTAATAGCTTTATTTCATGATAAGAAAACTTGTTATAAAAGTCAAATATAATCAAAGTTTCGATATTTTGAATTCTTATGACTTATTAATTTTTATCAACAAATGTTTGAATGTTGTGGAAACTTTCTTGTCTTTATTTGTAATCAGGATCAAATTCATTTACGGAACGAGGTACATTCGCTATAATAAGCTATTAAATTCTCAAATTTTTCTTTGAAATGATTTGAAATATGCTGAAATAGAATTGATTTTTTAATAGAATAAAGTAATAAGATTTTGGTTATAATTATATTTATCAGAAATATACTTTTTTTTACAATTGTATTATTTTTAAAAAATTATAATGAATTAATAAGCAAATAAAATATTAAATAATTATTCTGAATATGGTAAAATAAAACTAATATCAAATATTTACCATCTTTTAAGCTGTATGCAAATCAGATAATATATTATCTATAACACTGTTGACTTTAGAAACCTTGGTCAACTTTTTACAATGAGGCCACCTTTAAACTGAGAAGAACAGATTTTTGTTGTCAGCAGGCTCATGCTTCCTCCCGTCTTAAACAGTTTGTGGCTGTAACTGAATTAGCATTATAAGTAGTTTAACTATTATGAGTGTTATTTGGTTTTTTTTAAATAATGGCTTGTAGTTCAGGTAAAACCACATCTCAGTTAAGACTAATTTTAAGCCTTTTTGAAATGTAAACCCTAGGAAATATTTTACAAAAGTTTTGTTAATAAATTTATAAGACTTACTTTTTCCGGCTAAAGAATACAATCTCAGATAAGAGCTGCCCATTTTTTAACTAGTGTTTTATATTTGATAACTCATCTTTAAGTTTCAATGATAAATGCATCATTCCATTTTAATACAAACTTAAAGAACAGTGATTGACACTATTTATCAGTGAATCCCTTTTTACTTTGCTTGAGTATTTACTTGGAGGTTATAGATTCTGATTTATTTTATAAAATAAGAAGGCATTCACGTTTCGACTTCCGATTATCTAAATTGGTAAGACAAATCTCCTACATGCCAAAAGTATAAACTAATTTAATTAATTTAATGCATTCAAGTTTTAATTTACTAATAAATCTTAAATTTCGCTCTCTTTATGTGGGAGGTACTTCAACACTAATTTCATTTCGAATATAATTTGCTCAATTTTTGAGAACTTTGTAATGAATAATCAAAAGTCATTATGATCTTTAATATTTATCACTTCAATACAGAAGTGACTTTGAGTAAATTAGATAAGATTCTTGATCGAAGCAATTCCGGCATAACTAAGGGATCTCAAAATCAATTAAGCTTTTAACTTGGGAATATATTGAAAGATCATGATGATGATGATGATTAATGATTTAAAATCAAATAAATTTAACATATCACTGTTTAATATTAAAATCAAATCATCTTTTTAGTCGTGACGTAGACGCATCTGAGTGAGTTGAAGTGGCAGTCGTAAAGTAGAAAACTCCGAAAAAACCATTCTCGCTATTACCTAGTCTTCTCCCAAAATCAAGATGTCACCCCAGTTTGTACCTGGGGACAGAGCTCGTGAGATCCAACTGAGTGACAGAAGATGGAGAAAAACGCTTACCGGTCCCACCGCTGCTGGGAAACTTAATCCCTATCCTTTCGCTGGGGTAGCTTCAGCACCCTAACCCATTTAAAGATCATGATGTCTAAATTAATTGATTTTAATTGTTTAAAGATGTGAATTCTTCTCATTCTTTGATCTATAGTTTTAAAATTAATTTATTATTTATTTAATATAAAATGATTGATTAAATTTCTTTAATTTTATTAAATTTGACTTTTTCTGTAATATTAAAATTATATTAATTAATAAATTTAATACCTCCTTACAATTATACAATCAATTAAAATTATGTTTTAATATTTAACAACAATTTTTAAATTATTTAAAAATTAATTTTTTTAATTATTTAATAATCTGGTTTTTTGATTTCTTCCATTGAATTATAGTACTCTTATCTATTTTCTTCAATAAGTTTTCTCTTTAAATTTTCTTGATTTATAACCCAAATAATAAATAATCAACAAAAGTATGAATTTCTTGGTCAATGATTTATGATAAATTGAAGTATAATGAAAAATATTTATAGAAGGTAGCAGTCCTTAGAATTTTATAAACTTTGGTTTCACTTTAGAGTCCATCCATTTTGATAACACCCCAACAATATTTTTATTAGTTTGAATAATATAATTGTGATATGATTAAAAATATTTAAGTTTTCCATTTATGACCACAAACCCAATCATTGGCAACTTGATTGCTGTTTTAATTTATGCAAGCAGAATCCTTTTATACTACTGATATTTCTTTTTTATCATCACTATTTATTAAGTAGAACGATATAATTTTGTTTTCCATTTTATATTTTAATTACTTTCAATGAATTAACTTTTTATATTAACTAATTAGATAGTACAACAAATTTTAAATTTATGCATTAGTATTTACAACTAGTTTTAAAGCGACATTTATAACAAATCTTCATTTTCCATTAATATTGTTTTGATTCAATCTTAATAAGTAATTAAAAAATTAAATTGAAATATTTTCTTTAAAAATCTAAGATTTTCTAAACAAATGAGAGTTTTATTTTTTCTCACATAAGACTTCTCTTTTTTCAAAGTTAACAGTTAAATTTAATAATTTTAAGACCAATTCATAAGCTTTAATTTTATATTCTAAAAATCCTAGATTACCTAAAATTCTTAGTAAATATATTCCCTTTAATTCATTTTTCTATATAAAAAAAAAACATTTTATTTTTTAATAAAATATATTTGATCTCAAAATTGAGTTATTAATTTATTTTCGATATTTTTTAATGAATAAGCTTAGTTATGTACAACTTTCTTATTTTAATATATTCACATAATTATTATCATTAACCATAGTTTTAATAAAATTAAAAACTTTATCTATTATTTAAAAGATATTTGCTTTTTAAGATTTAATGTTTAAAATTTACATTTTTAATTTAATACAGTAAATTTAAAATTGAAAGATTGACAACTAAGATCTAAAAATAATGATTTATAATATTAAAAAAATTAAACAAAGAAGAATTTGAATCTCTTAAAGTATGCAATTTATCATTTAAATGTTATAAAATATAAATTAATTATTCTAGTCTAAATATAGAAATTAACTTAATATTAAATCATTTTGTTTTGATATAATGTTTTATTTAGAATGGATAAAAATTAAATTCATGTTTTATTTTTATTCTTTTTTTAATCTATTATTTATTTTATATTAAATTTTTTAGTGTTAAATGATATTTAAATTATTTTAAATATATATCAAAGATACATTATAATTCACTGGTTTTATGTAGTTATTAACAAGAAGTAACATCATTGGTTTTGATTAATTAAATTTGTTTCCTCTTAATCTAATATGAATTCTATTCAATAAATGTATCATTAATACATAATAATAAATCAATTTTTTCAAAATTTTTCTTGACCTAACCATTCATTAAAAGAGTAAAGCTTAAAATTTATTAAATACTTAAAACATTAAGTGTAAATGAATATAATTCTTATACTTAATTCTTTTTATATCAAGAAGTGATTTTAACTCTAAAATCTTTTATGGTGGGATACGAAAATAAACATGACGATATATCAATTTTAATTAGTTATTGCTATGTAAAGATAAATTTTATGATTTATAATTAACTCAATTGCAATTTTTGCTTTAAGTTTTAAATTTAATTTAAGATTAGTTTTTACTTAGAATTGTGGTTACTAAACTATAAAACCAATTCTGAATTATTAGTTTTTCCACAATAGCCATTTTGATTTAAACTTTCTAAAATTTTTTCAATACCTTCATCCTCTAAAAAGCTATTTTATGAAAGATTAATAATCTTGATATTCATGTCATTTTTAATTAAACCTGTTATGCATTTTATAGATTCACCATTGAAAGCACAATTAAAATCTCTAATATTTTCATAAGTACATGAAAATTATCACATTTTAATATGACAATTTTTTGAAACTAAATGTTTAAAATAAATTTCAATAAAAATCTATTATAAATACATTATCTTTAGAGGCTTTTATAATTTGATAAGTTTATTGAAATTTCATTTGACAAAAAATTGCTCTCTCTATATTAAAATAAACTCGCTTGAGTTTCTTAAGAGTAATTATTTCCACTTAAATCTAGTTATTATAGATTTCTTAAAGATTTCGCAGCAACAATTATTCCTTCAAAGGAATCCAATGTCAGTTGACAATTGCTAAAATTGATGTTTTAAATGTTTTTCGTTAGTTTCAGAGCGCAAGCTATTAATTTTACACCAGAGTCTTTAATAGGGTTTCGAGATATGTCAAGGAAAAGCAAATTTTTGAATTACTTGCCGAGAATTGCATCATATTATCAGATTTAAATTAATTTATAATTGAGTAATAAAGAGAATAAATTCATACCATAATAAATCAATAATCTAAAATAAGAAAGTAGAAGTTTTTTTAAAATTTCATTTCGAATTTTTAGGATAATTTTTTTGGTTTGATTTGTTTTTTTAATATTAAGTTTAAATTAAATTAAGTAAATAAGAATTAGGTATCTCCCTCAAATAAAAATAAAGAATAATAAATTAACTCATTTTTTTCTATCTATAATCTCCATAATAATTTTATAATTTAATTTACTAATTTTGTCATAATAAATTAAATTTAATTGCAAATCATAATAAACTATGTCACAAAATTTCTATGACAATTGATTCATTGAGACATCAATCTTCTAAACTTTGCCTCCCTTTAATAAGTTTAAGAAACATTTTTGGGATTCCTCAGTTAAACCCAAGAAAATTTATTATTAAGAATTAAGTGAGGAAGAAAATAATGAAAATCGCATTTATTAGTATATGTTTTATTTTATGATAATTGATTAATAATAAGTTAACAAAAAAATTTTAATTGAGAAATTATTATAATTAAAATCTAAGTTTAAAATAATTCAATTTAATAAAAAGAATAGTTGTTAGTTAAGTGAACTTAAAATAAGTAAATAAGTTCAATTTTAATTCTCTTGTACAAAAATGTAACCATGTACCCTAATTTATAAAGAAATTCCAAGTTCGTTCAAAGTTTATATGATATTTTTAAAATAAAACTGAACATTAATATGGGTAAATTATTAATTCATAAGAACTAAAATATTAAGAGATTCTTTTCAATTAATAATTAACTGTTTTTGTTTTATTAACTTGAATTGATTTCTTCTTAATAAAATTTCCTTCAACGGAAAAACTACATTGTTAAACTCAGAGAAGATTTATCTAAATTTAACGTCGGTAAGTTGCATTTCCTCTATTTAAACAGTTTCTAAGGTGTCTTAACATGCCCTATATAATAGAACAAAATCTTGTATTAAAATATCATCCCTTTCTGGTTGAGGGTTTATGTATTATTAAGGATAATAGTTATTAATATGAGGGATTGTCTAATTAAAAAGCATATTTGGAAAATTTAAATCCCAAATCTATAGATTTCAAGGATAAATTAGACAAAGAAATATTTATAGTCTTCCATTTTAATAATTTGAGATTCAAATAAAAGTTGCTTAATACATTTATATTTGTGCTTATAATTGTGGAATGAATTAAATCCTTAGTATTACTGGTCTATTTGTTGAATTTAATCAAAATCATCATCTTACATAGTATTTTTAGCAACAACATCTTTTTCTTGGCTTACAACTTTAATTTCCAAATTATCTAAAGTGGATTTCAATCCACTACCCATGCAAAAACTATACTTTCTTCCAGGTCTCTTTAAACGTTAGTACTCTTTTATATCAGAATAAATATATTAAGAAGGCTCTGTATATAGGGTTTTCAAGTTTGAGCATGTTTCAATAAAGTTATAAAGATCTAATAAAAATTAAAATAAAATGACTTAATTGTAGGGGAGGAGGAAGTTTCCCACCCTATACATAAAAATATTTAAAGTAGTAAATTTCTCAAAATCTATATCATCAATTATGATATAATTATTTTTAATCTAGTATTGAATATCATTTCTAACTTTATATATAATTCAAATATAAATGAAAAACATAAATTATTTATTAAAAACAATTAACTTAATAATGTTTATAATATGCTATTTGAAAAAAGATAAAATAAACCTTAAAATTAAATATTAATATGTTTCTAATATTTTATTGCCAAATAATAAAATTTTGATTTTGGGGCAGGAAACTAACGAAAGGGCATAAAGTAGGGGGGGACTGTCCGGGCTAGAAACTTCCTCACCAAATAATAATACGTAAAAAATAAAAAAAATCAATTTCATTAACAGTATTGTTAAATTATTGTATAATTAAGATTTATTGTTATAATTACAGTAGAATAAATTAATATTGAGAATAAGTGAAATTGTTCAATAAATATCAACTTATAGGGATTTAAAATACTCATAGTTGATAATTTCAGTCAATTGAAAGAATACTTTGAACGAAAATTTTATTTTAAATAATATTAATTTTTATATAATTTAGATTTTGCAAATCAAATTTATTCATTCAAGATTAATCATGAATAAATTTAAAAATTGTAAAAATTAAAAACATTTTGTTATTGTATATTTTAAAAAAATTAAATTATATATTATATTTTCAAAGTTAACAAACCAATCTTTACTGATTAAGTCATAAGAAGCATAGTACTTAATTTCACTTATTTTTTCTGGATTTATCATTTTCACGCATTGTTCTATCTCCTATATTGAAAGTCTATTGTGATTGTCGTTTATAGTGAGACATTCTAAGTTGCCAACTCTCTATTGCAAATGAGTCTGTTAGTCACTCTCATCCATAAAACTACTTATCTCATCTTTATCTTAAAAACTGACTAGTTAAGAGTCTTTTGTGATGTCAAACTTAAGCTCTTTAATGATTAAATTCTTGTTTTAGAATAACTTTAATACTTTTGGATTAGAATTAACTTTAAGAATTAAACATTAACAAACAAATAATGAATAAAATTTGAGCTGCAAAGTTAGCTGGTAAATTGCATAAGTAAAATATTTGAGGAAGTCTTAATTGTATATAAATTTGCCAATTTTATTTCACTGTCGAGATTGTTTTAATTTTCTCACTCTATCGTTGAAACACTAATCTGCTACTCACTTAACTTATCAATGGTTAAACGTCAAATGAAAACAATTATAAAAATTGTAAAAAATATCCTTCATTAAGTTATAATTGATAATAATTGCAATGAATCAGTACTATCAATTTGAAGACATTCAACAATCAAAACGATATCAGCATACAGATGGTTTATGCTAAATAATTTGCTTAGCCTTAAAAAATCTTCAGTGCTTCTCAATCTAATTTCTTCTCTATCTGTATAAGCTGCGTCATTTTATAGAGCCTTTAAATAACTTTAAATTTTTTAAGCGATTCCAGTTTTACTCATGGATCTCATGATAAGCTAAGTTTCAATCTTTGTGAAATATTTGAAGATTTCCATGTCTAAATTTCGGGATTTTAAAGTATGTATGAAGTAAGGAGTTGTCTAATTAGCATCACTTATAATTTAATTGTTATTTTAATTATAACTATAATTAATTTTCTAAGATGATATTAAATTAATGGAATGGTCTTTGAAAAAGTAAGAATATAACTATATAATAATAGTATTATCACTTGACATTTAGTTCATTTCTTTGATCTTATCTTAATTTGATTCTTAAGAATTTTTGTTGTGTTAATCCATAATCTATACTTATGGCCCCTAATTATAAATATTCTGATTTTATATAAGTTCCTGATTTTGTTTGATATCATCTTAATTTATAATTAGATCCATTTGAACATCTTCTTGCATAATATTTGAGTTTTAGTCCTAACACTGATCGTAAATAAGTTCAATTTCCATTTGCATATTTTATGGTAGAATTTTTATTTCTTCCATTAAGTTTATGTTATATGTACAAATAAAATTTGCAAGCTTATATACTAAATATTTTAGGTAGTGCAACATATTTTACATTTACAACTAATCTTTACTTATAAGATTTTTATAAATTAAATTAAATTGAAAAATATATATAAAATTCCTCTTAACAACATTTCTCTTCATAGTTTAATATAAAAATTAATATTTATATTTTATTTATAATCTATTAGAAAAAAAATTATTCAATTATTAATATTGGTATTTAACATTTAGAAAACAATAGCTAATATATAAGAAACTCTAATAAAATTTTATCTCAAATAGATGCTGATTTTTGAATTGTATCTATCTCTTTTTCCCCCGAGTATGAAAACTGTATTATTTCTACTCGAATATCTTTAATTTTTCTTTAATTATTTTTGTAAAAATTGAAAAGTTAATCATAGTAAAATGACTCTAATTTTACTTTCTCATCATGCATTAAGTCATACTCATGTTATGATAAAATCTGTGCTTGATTGTGAAATTATAGGAGGGATCCTAAATTATACTTACTTTTTAAGAATTCATCAATATCCTTTATTTAAGGTATTATATTTGACCAATTCCAAGTCTCTTAGCCTAAATCTTCAATTATTAAACTCCAAGTAATTAAATTAACCCAATATTTAAAAAAACGATTTAAATTATTTATATAAAGTATGAGAATAATTTACATCACTATTTTATAAAAGTTAAATTTAAGATTTAAATCATTTTAAAAGCACTGTAGTATATCTCAAAATTATGTATTGATCTTTTATTAAGTGTTTTTATCTAATTTTATTTTAAAGCGAGTGTAAGTGCTAAATGATTTGATAAACAATTCTCTTCGATTTAAAATCCATAATAAGTCAATACAATTAATAAAGAGTCTAATATTTTATATTTATTGCGGTTAATAAATTAAGATGATTGTTTCTTCTGTAAGAAATATTATATTTTAAATAAGGATATTTAGTGTAAAATTAAATAAAAATTAAGACTGTTACATTTACTAAGATTTTACTTATAAAATAGCTGTTTAATTAAAGGTAAAGTCTGTATAAATAAATTTGAAACATATAAAAATTGGTATCATAAATTAAAATAAAATAAAAATTATCTAACCTGTTTATTTCAATCTGGCATAAATTTCAATAGAATTATGAATTTATTGATGTGAAACACAATTTTAAACCAACCTTAAACTACTTAAATTTAATACATTTAGAATAATATTATTAAATAAGTATTAATTTAATTGGTTTATTCTACTTCTTTAATATTAGCATGGATGATTATGATACCAAGCCTTTTCGTTGAATTCTGATTCAATTTTGATATACTTTAAATTCTAAGCTTGATGAATGAATTTGATAAACTAACTTTTATTTATCATATCGAGTGATGAGTGATAGCTAATTTTTTTAATCTTTGAAGCATCAATTTGATTAATGTAAAGAATAATTTAAATAAGAAATAATAATAATACTTCAAATTTATAATTTGATATTTGTTTAATTTATCAATTAAATTTAATTTATAGAAAATAACAACACTCAAAATATTTCTTAAAATACATTATTAGACTGATTTGTTGAACAAAAGAATATAAAAAATTAAAAATATACAAGACTGACAATAAAAAAATTTTCCTCCTTATTACTGAAATGTTTTTGAATTTTTGAAATGTAATTAATATTTTTAAGAAGTAAGTTTGTTATAACTTAGGTAGGTAAATATCATTTTCAAGTACTATTGTTTATATTTAAGTAAAATAGATTAATCAAATATGAAATTAGTTTTTAAATGATAAAAAATAAAATAAATTTTGTATGATTAATTTATTGCTATTTGATGAGTAAATATATTTTTAAAATATTAAAAAAAGTTAAGGCTATATTTAATAGATTTAAATTGTTATAGTTTAAAATTTCATTAGTTTTTTTTCTTCAAAATTCTTCATAGTTGAATAATATTAAACTAGTATTACTTTTTTTCAAATCAATTTTCATAAGTAATAATGAAAAATTTCATAATATGCAGCCCTAAGTCCCTTAAATGATCCTCTATTTTCAAAGTATGCAAATCTTTAATTATTATATTGCTCTTATAATTTATAAATGTTCTGAAGCATTAACCCATATCACTTTTTATGAATCTAAGTGTTAATTTCCTGATTTTGTAAGTTTAACTTTAAAATAATTCCATGAAAGCATCTAGATCTTGCCATTTGTCAATTGAATACTACAATATGATTTCAAAGTCAATTGTTATGAAGTTATTCTAAACTTGAAACTTTTCATGAAACCTTTTAGTTTCCCCATGATTGCTCAAAATTATTGGAATCAAATCTTTTCTTCTCATTTAATCCTTGATTGATTTAACTAGGGTTTAACTTTGTGCAATACCAGCGTGTGCTAAACTTCTCATTAAAGTTTGAGCTTTCACCATAGGTAGATAAGAGAAAATTATAAGCTCTACAGGTTTACTTTTGAGTCGCTTAAATATGTAAATCTATCGATTTGGATCAGGTTTATTAAGTGACTGTCCAAAATAGGCTCCTAGGATTGGTGTTTTTAATGTTTCACTCTTTTTCAATGCTTTTTGTTAAGCGACCTTACGTTTAGAGTTTTCAATTTTAGTCATTTTATCTTATAGAATAGTAGCTCTTGACTTATTAAATAATTATCATCTCATTAATTAAAAATTAATTAGAAATTAAAGTAATAATGTTTGTTAAATTATATATAAACAAAACTTAACCAGGATTATGAAATAAAAATTAGGTTTTACAGTTATCAAAATTATTTTTATTTAATTAAACTTTATTAATAAAATAATATTTAAAACTGCTATGTAACCGGAATAGAATCAAAATTGTTTTTGTCTTTATCAGTTTTAGTTACGGATTTCTTATTGCCCATTAAATTGTCTTTTATTTAATTACTTTATAAACAGCTTAATTTATACATCTGATTTTATTTAATCTGACTAAAAAGTATTATTTTAACCAATAAGAATATAATTATATTTTTTATCATATTTAGATAGAATTTTTATTTTTAATATTTCAAATTTGAATTTCATGAGCTATTTAAGAAATTATTATAAATTTATTAATGTTTACTTATTTAATTTAGATCAGAGAATATATCAATTATAAATACTTATAAAATATATTTTACTATTAATAAGTCTAAAATAAATAAATGATTAATCTTTTTAGAGATCATTTGTCAACTTTTTGAACTTTATAAATTAGTAATGATGTTATTTTAATAATGCAGCATATATTCATAACTCATATAAGTTTCAAATATTTTTATTTTAACTTGCAAATCTTAAATCATTATACCTTGTCTATCGTAAAAATCGAAAATTTCTTTGAAATTGTGATCTTAAATTTTTTATTAATATTCTGTTATTTCATTTTCAGAACGATAAATCCCATCATCTACATAATGCATGAAATTAATATTGTAAGAATTGTATTTTTATTATAAGAATTTTTCAATTTCTTTACTGTTTGTTATCATATCTAGTGGATTTAATAGGTCTTTTTCAAGATCTTAAATTATTAAATTGAATAAAAAATACTAAAATTTTAAAAGATAATAAGTATATTATTTTAATTTTAAATTATTGAAAAAGCAATAAAGTACTTATCAAAATCATTTAAGAATTCAACTTCCAATTCTTTAATTTAATTTTACTTTTAAGCTATAACCAGAGCTGCATGATATGATAATTCACTCTTGAGAATTTAATACAAAAATATTGTATAACAATTTAAAAAAATTAAAATCTTAATTTTTTATCAATTTTATGAGCATTCACATTCAAAAATTCCATTTTTTACTTTAATTTAAAAATTATAATGCTATTAATTATAAAAAACAACTAATACTGTCAAGTTTTATAACAAATAAAAAAAATTCAATCTAGTTAATAATAAATCTTAAAATTTCAATTTAATTCCTTTTATTCAAAAACTTTATAAAATATATATCACAAAAATGAAAATATATATTTCTTTTGATAATAAGAGTACTTAATAGGCAAACTAATATTCTAACTTTATTAAATGCATTACTGAATACAAGATTTTATTAAAATTAAGAAAAATTGCAATATCTTAATGATTTTATTTAATTATTCTCAAAATCATACATTATTTTATCTAGATTAAATAGAAATTTAAATAGGGCTTCTTTAAAATTTAAATTAGCAAATTTTTAAAGTTTTGTATGAGCAATTAATTTAATAGAAATTACAATTTTATATTTAGGAGATGTATTTAAAATTGAATGATTTATAAATTATACAAAATTAAAACTGATTTGAAGCTTTAAAATTCTAGACTTATTTCTGTACCAATCAAATACTAATTTTGTCCCTTAATTTATGGTTATTGGATCTTTAATTGATTTTATGTGCATTTTATTTAAATTCTCAGATGATTGAATAAATTTGATAAACCATGTTTTATTAATTAAATCAGTAGATGTTTGATACTTTATCGTTTCAAGTTTAGAGGTATTAATTTGATTATCAAAGAAATATAATTAATTTAAATTTATTATGAGTTAAAATTTAATAAAAAGATTAATTTTAGATGGTAATTTTAAAACAAATAAAGGTTTTACTAAAAAAGTTTTTTAATAATAATTAGTCAAATTTGGAATTAAATTATCTTTTTTTTATTTAATAATTAATTTTTAAAGATAGAAATATGATCGAAAAATTAAGTAATTTATAAATTTACTATTTACAATATTAAAGCATTTTAAAAGTCTTATTTTAATATTCATTTTAATTCTCATTATAATGAAAAACTAGACAATAAATGGTGGCAAAAATAGTTTTTCGTCTCTAACAGCAAATGCTTATAAATTCCTTATTTTTTAATCACTATAATATTCTTCAAAGATTTCAGGTTTATATTTATAATGATCCCCATTTCTAAGTTCCAATTTCTTAATTCTGTTTATCTAATTGTGAAACATTTGCATGAATGCATCAAGATTCTTTTTATTTTTAGGATAAAATTTCAAAACAATTTTAAAGTCCATGACTATAGTTTTATTTGTTTCAAACTCCATAATTTCATTATCGAAATCTTTTTACATCTTAATTATGATAGTAGTTAAGTCTTCATGTCTTCTTTAATCTTATATTGCTGTTATTAAGTTTTTGCTTTGAGCAATTCCAACGTGTGCTAAACTTCTCATTAAGATTTGAGCTTCGACCATAGGTAGGTATGAGAAGATTATAAGCTCAACAGGTTTACTTTTGAGTTATTTAATTAAGTGAATCGACCTATTTAGTAATGGAGTTTAAGTAAATTTAGTGATGTCTTCACTCTGATTTTATAAACTTAAAATTTCACTCTATTTCAATTCTTCTTGTTGTAAGAATTTTATTTCAAGTCTCTCATTTGCAACCTAATGCTCTGAAACTATATCATGCTAACCTACTTAATTAAGACTGATACCCTTTTCCTATAAAGGAATTTATAATAAATCTTTAAATAATTAAAAAGCATGTTTTTTCATTAAATTCCTTAAGCTGATGCAAAAATAATTAAGTCCTTAATAAAATAATTTTAAAAAAAAAACAGGTTATTATATTTAATTTTTATTTTTAAGTATTGGATCTTATTTTTGTGAGTTGTGGCTTAGTCAATGCAATTCGTAGTTGTATTTTTCATAATTATTTAAATATATTATATATAATTATAATTAATCAAATTAATAAGTAGATCAATTTCTAATTTGGCTATACACCTTAAATATATTTCGCATGAATTTTTAAGAAATTTATATATAAAAATTGTTAAAATCTCTTAAAAATCAAAATACTACATAATTAAGGTTACTTAATTAAAAAAATACTTAAATTTATTATTTATGTTATTTATATTATTGAATTTCATTTGAATTATTCCATTATATTTTTATGAACTTCATTCAAATTTATTGAGGATTTCTGTAAATGATAAGTAAGATTCTAAATTAAATAATGATTATTTAAATTTAGATTTATTGGTAATTAAAAAATCAAGTCAAATCTACTAATATTCTCTTGTCTTTGTCCTTTTGATATTAAGCAAGTATTTCTTTTGAAATGGTTTTTCTCAAGTCTACATGTATCAGTTAGTTATTTAATCTCATACTTTAAATGATATTTTATAAACCTGTTTCACCTAAATCTCTATTTTCTTGCAAGATCAACTCTTTTATATATTAACTAAATGATTAATTTAAATATATTAAAATATTTATATTATATTGTAATTTATAAATATAATTAACTCTTTAATTCTAGTATTTCCCTCTATAAGTAGACATAGAATACTTAAACTTTATTAATTTATCCTGCATTAACTAAGGTTTAACGAAAATGCACTTGTGATTAAATTTTTGAACAAATTCCTATAACAATTAACTGTTGAAATATCTACCATGAAATCATTTCGACTTAAATCTACAAATTTTAGTTACTTTAAATTCTCAAGACACCTGAAGAACAGTTCTAATGAATTTATTGTCAAATTACATTCACTCAGGTTTAAGTATTCTAGATTAGGTGTGAATTTCATACAAGAAAATATTAGAATGGCTCCTTAATTGTAAAAAAGGTTTCCAGATAAATTTAAATATGTTAAGTTCCTTAGATTATTACGAATTGATGCAGTGTACAGCATTTTGCAAAAGTCAAACCCAAGTTTTATTTTAATAAAAATAATATTCATTTAAAAAGAATATAAAGCAATAATAAAGTTGGTTATCTTTCATGTTCATATTTTAAACTAAGTTCTTTCCTAATAGTTCAAGAAATTTAGTTTAAGTTTCTCTATTTGATATTGTAATTTAGCTCTACACTATTTCAATTTACTCAAAGTTTAAATTTCTATATGTGATATAATTCGAGATATCATATAAGAAATTATCGTTAATTTCTGAATTTTTAATTTTTAAGCATTTATTATTAATTATCTGCTTATTGTAACAATTAAAACCAAAATAAATTGGAGGTTAAATAATTTAAAATATTGCTTTAAATAGTAGTCAATTTAAGTTATATATACTGATAAATTTATCAAATAATATTAAATTTTTTTTGATAATTAATTTTGCATAATCTTATTTAATTAAGTTATGTGACTTATAAAAATATGGGCTACCTTTTAACATTCTAATCATTAATGTAAATTTATTAGTAAAAATGTAATTATCTGTGAGCTTTTGTTAATTTCTATGTAATTTCTTTTTTATAAGAATTTTAATGAAATTTATAGAGGTTAAATGCAATGAAATATTTTTTTAACATTAAAATATTATAGAATATGTAATTAATATGTAATTGTACTTTTATGAATTTTTAGAGTAAGTTATTTGATAAAATTTTTAATTAATATTTAAATAAATTTAATATTTTCGGAATATTATTAATTATTAGCCATTAATAAGATCAGGATATATTTCTATTGATAAATGGGTAAAAAAATTACAAATCTCTTAATATGACTATTATTTAAATTTTCAATCTTTTTATTTATATTTGGAATATTGAGCTTTTGTTATTATTCATTTTTTTGATTATTGTCAAGTTTTATAGTAAATTATTTAATAAAAAATAGGTTAAAAACTTAAATATTAAAGCCTCTTAAAACGTCATGAAATGGATCATCCCCTTTGATCGCAAAATGAATAAATAAATTAAAATTTTTTTACAAAAAATTTATTAATCTCTTATTACTATCTTATATATTTTAAAGTCCAATATTAATTTCACAGTTAGCTAGATTATTTAACAAATTATAAGCTTATAAAATGCAACGAATCAGAAATGAATATTAAATTTTAAATAAATTATAATCCCGATAAAACAAATTCAGTTACTATTTATTTCTTCTAAATATAAACAAATTAAAATATGGAATTAGAATAGTATCTCTTATCCTTAGGTAAATATGTATTAAGTAATCTAATTTCTACTTGAAAATCTTATATTTGTATTTCTTGCATAATATAAAAATCAAGAATTTGCTTGAAATAAAATTTCTATAGAACTATTGAACTTAGAGGATCATAAAAGTTATGTCTAAATTTATGCTTAAAAGTAAAATTGTCTTTAATAAATTTAGCTTGTTGAACTAAAAGAACGAGTTAAGAATATTAAATATATATCACTATTTAAAATAAATTAAAGAAGAATAAATGCAATTTCCGTAGTAATTTAATTCGATTATTATTTATCGAAGACACTTATTTCAATACATTTCTCATTTTCTGTGCTCGATTTAATTCATGCCAAATATTTCTAATAAAAATCATACCTGTCCTTTAAAAGGTATTCATTTTAAATTACATATAATTATACATATTTATAAATTTCCTCATATTCAAAAATATTTCCCACGAATTAAAACATTTAGATTTAAAAGAGCTATCGTAATTTTATATAAATTCATATTTTGCTATTAAACTCAGGCGCACTTACTTTCTTTAAGTAGTAATACAATTAGAGTCATCTGTCCTATCCGTAGAAGTGATTTAGAATTGTAGTATATTTATAAAACTTAAAGCAGAAAATTAATGACAGAAATAACTTTTATTGTAAAGCTTTATCATGTTAATAAACATCATAAAAATTCTTAATGTGTCACCCTTTTTTTATATTTTTAAAATTATTATTAAATTAAGCTTGTAACAATTCTTCAATTTCGTTATTCTTAGTTACTAAATCAGAAAGATTCTCCATTATCTTTCCAATATCTTCAATTAAAACATACAAATATTTTCATTATTTAATTAATAAAAACTATATATTAGAAAAAATTAGTATTGGCCTAATTTTTTATCATAATGTTATCTGGATAGTTAGAAAAATAGCAAATTATTTGCCAATATTAATTAAATAAATTCTGTTTTTTAAATTATTAGCATAAAATATATTTTAATAATCTTAAACATTATATAAGTAATAAATAGACATTATTATTTTTAAAAATTTCAAGGAACTAGAATTATTAATTATAATTAAATTTCTATCTTTTCGTTTATAAAATAAGTTCATTAAATATATTTTCTTACATTTTATTTATGCAGTTTATATTTAATTATATTAATCCACAATACAATTTTATTTGATTTATATTATAAAGCTTAGCAATATAATCTAATTAAGAAACATTAATTAATTTTTTTAAGAATAAATAATTATTAGGTTTAATTATGGCAAAAGCTATGAAGTACCTTTCAAACTAATAAATTGATTCTACTTTTAATTTTTCTAATGAGTTTTTTTTCTTTGCTAATACTAGATTTAGATCTTAATCTAAAGAAATTTCATACGTTCTTAACCCTAATAACTTTATCATCTGAAAGTTAATAAGGAATAAATTTTTTTATTACTATTTTAACAATCAATTTATGATTTAAATCTCATTAGGCAAAATTTTGATCTTTTTTATATTTTCTGACTTTAAAGTTATATAGAATAGTTTTATCACAATAATGATCATATAAATTTTAAATTAGCAATTATGCATACATTATTAAGCATAAAAATTTGTATAAAATATAAACACTAAAAAAATGCATAAAAATTCTTAAGATTCATACCTTAAAAATTAACTATACTTTAATCAAACAAGAGGAAAAAATTAAAGATTTTAATGACACTAGAAACTTTATAATATTATTTATTTATAATCTTCATAAACTCTATAACTTCAAATTTTAATCTATTTTATTAATAATTAAGAAACTGCTTTCAGAGTTCATTTAAATTAAAAATATTCTTTATAGGAAAAAGAGTAAGATATTTCTAATAGAATTTTTTATGATGACTTTAAAACATAAGTTAAGTTAAGATAAGTTTTAAATTAAAGTAGATTAAAATACTTGGAATATATTGATTTCATTAAAATTAATGTAAATGTCGCAAGTTTAAAAAGGAAGTAAAATATTAAGCTATATGATGTACGGGTGAAATACAATCTAGACATATAATGATTTCTTTATAATTTTTAATTTATCTCAAAAGATTTAAGAATTGATATGTTTAAGTTAGACCCATCATAAATTGGATTTATAATTTTAAAAATAAAAATAATAATGGTTCATTTACTACATTCTGCTCTAAGAGTTTTATTTCGTAATAAAACAATTTCTTGATATTGAAAACTCTAAGAGAAATTCAATAAATTGTTTTTTAAAACATCAATTTCTTTACAATTATAAAAAAACCACTACTTAATATTTTGTTTAATTTTATATATTAAAGAGTTGACAAAATTCATTTACAATATATGATTAATCATAAAACCCCATGATATATAAGTTTATTAAACAGGATAATTAAATTTTTTAAATAATTTTTAAGTTTTTTATTCTTTGTTTACTAATTAAGGATTGTATTTTAAGAATTCTGTCTTTTGGATTTTTTATGCATTTAATGTTAATTTATTTTAAATTCTTAGAACTCTCAATAAAATCGATAAAATGCAGCTCATTTATTAAATCAAGTGATGAGTGATACTTTATCTTTTGAATTTTTGATGTATCAATGTGATTATTAATAAAATAATACATATTTAAAATTATTATTTAACTAACTTCAAACGATTTATAGAACTTAATAAATGGTAATATCTAAATAAATATTATTTTCTCAAGAATTGTATTAATTTGTATATAATTAGCTTTTAACGTAGATATCTCCATTTAACTATAAAAAATAATTTATTTACCAAATCACAATGTTTCAATAATAACAAAAAACTCAAAACAGAATTATTCATCAGCAAATCTTAATCTTCAATGATTAGAACTTCTAAACCTTTAATCATTAACTCGCTCTTAAATGTATTGAAAATTTACTATTTACTTATAGAACAGTCGATATCCTTAAGTTATAGCTCCTTTATTTTATGTGATTATACTTGGAATAAAAGCATTAATTCCATGAGCTCATCTTTATTACTTGGTGCATGACTTAGTACAATCCGAACATCAAATATTAACACTTGCTTTAGAAGTTCGAATTTTGTTTGAGTTTTTTGTAAATTCTATTAATTTCTGATAGTAATGGTAATCATATCCTGACGTCTTTTCTAATGTTGAATAATTTCAATAAGGTTTTTGCTTTAAACTATTCCTGCAAAAGATAAGCTTCTCATTATTACTTAACCCTCCTTAATAGGCAAGTATGAGAATATTATAATTTCTAAGGGTTTACTTTTGAGTTGCTAGAATATATGAATTGATCTTTTTTGTTAAAACTTCTTAGATAATCCAATTTCAACGCACTAGTTTTATATTCCCATGATTTCACTTTATTTCAATTCTTACTGCTGATCAAATTTACTGAAATAATTGCAATTTGATAAATTGGCTTTTACAAGAGTTCTAGGCATATCTTTGGGAAGTTATAGATCACAGTCAATTTTGTCTTAGATTTACAAGTCTTAAATATTTATTATATTGCATTTAAATTTTTCCAATTTATTAAAGTTATTTTTTTATTTTTTCCAAAAAATAAAATAATAATTTATTTAAATTTTATATAAAATTAATATAGATCAAAATTATAAAAAACAAGCAAGGCTTTGAATCACAACTTGTATTTGTTTTGTCTTCTTAGTTTTGTATAAATGAACTACTCTCCATTTTTCTCACTAATTTATTATATATTTTTTAAATAATCCTATAAATAAATGTTAGATGATTATTTAGGTTATGCAACAATTATTTCAAAATAAAATTTATTATTCAATCATTTTATAAATTAAATGATTGAATAAAATGCTTTTATAAATATATAATCGTTTTAATTTAATTCATTTAAAATAATAATTTTAAGTAATGTAAAAAATATTTACTCAAGTTGCTATCTTTAAAGGTAACACATTTTTTATGCACATTCATTGCTTCATTTATATAATATATCACTTGCATAAATTGTTTTTATTTATTTCATTTTGCATGAGGGAATTATATTTCTAATTTTAATTGAAACTTACAATCTTATAAATCTATTATATATTATTTCAGTGAATTTGATTTAAACAGTTTTATACAAAAAAAGATATAAGAAACCAATCTTCAGATATTTTAATTTTACTGATATTATAACTTATTCATCTAATTTTATCGTAATCAATCAATTATAATAAATAGCTTAATAAAAATTTAGAAAGGGGAGTTTCCTACCTCTTTTAGAAGTTTTCTGTCCCCAACATTGAACATTATATTATACCTTTACCGAATATATATGAAACCTTTTTCAAATAATTTCATGGTTTATATTTATCAATCGTCTCATTATATATTGGAAAATATGTTGGACTAATTAATTTATTTAATAGTATATGCAACGTTAATAAGATATTTGATATTTTTATCACTATATAAATATATTGGATGTAAAAATATAAATTATTATTAATAATCGATTATAAAGATTTATAGAAATTTATAAAAGTTTTATATTTTAATGTCTGGACAATAAACTTCCGAAAGGGACAGAAATCTTCCTTCGTGGAGCAAAGAGCTTTCCTCCTTGGATAGATATTTCATTTGGTGGCAGGAAACCTTCCTCTATTATTTAAAAGGATATCATTTCTATGGGAAAAATAGTTTTAAGGAATATTAATATATTAACTTAATCAAGATAAATTCTTTCCTTTTAATTAAACTATATTTATATATTTTTAGGTACTCTACAGCATTTGAGCTGTCTTGCGGAAGACTACTTTAATTATATTAGTTTCTAAAAAAATTAAATTTAAATCTTGTATTAAAAGTGAAATAATTTTTCTATAAAAAAGTAATATATATTAAATAATAAATACAAGGAGATTTAAATCAAAAGTGTTGCTGTATTTTACAACTTGACTTTAAAATATACAGTTTTAAAATATTTAATTTAAAATATTCTAATCTATTAAACTTATTTTCTTTATATATTACTTTTAATAGAGAAATTATTTCACTTTTAGTTACAAGATTTAAATTTAATTTTTTTAGAAACTAATATAATTAAATTAATTTACCGCAAATCAGCTCAAATGCGGTAGAGTACCTAAAAATTTATAAATATAATTTAATTAAAAGGAAATAAGTAATTTTGATTAAATAAATATATTTTATGCTATTTTTGATCAAAATATTAGTTTAACAAATATTTACAAAAAAATGATTGTAAATGTACTTCTAAAAATAAGACAAAAATAGACCAATTCCCAAAAATCTTATAAATAATTTGATGATATTTCTATATAATTATCTATATTTATTATAATAAATATTAAAATTATTATTATTAAATAATCTTTAAAATCGATAACTTTTAAAAATGCAAATAAATATATTAGGAGTATTTCTTCTAAAATTATGAGATGTTCTAATTTTAAAAATAATTATATGTTGTTTTTTAAATTATGAAATTTTATCTTAGTTTCTAAAGTTTAATACGATTTTTAAATTTTGTTAGAATTGGAGAAATATAAGTTTTAAAATATATGTAAAAATATACATAATTTACTTTGCTTTTAATCAAAAATGAAATAAATCATCAATTATCAATTAAAGCGATTGAGAGCTTAATCTGCATATACTTTCAATTTTTAGGTTTTAGTTTTTACTCTCACATCATTTATAGTGGGATAAATTTCTAAACAATTTGAAATATCTAATTCTTTCAAGTATTATAAATGTAATAAAAAATATTAAAAAAATTAACTAAATATTTTTTTTTATATCCTAAATAAAAGTCAATGATTATATTTAAATTTAAATCTAAGTTATGAAATTTTATAATTTATTTTGTATTTAAATAATCATTTAATAATAGTTGTTGAAGCTGAAATTTACTAATAACTTCTAAATACCTTCAATCTTCAAGTGTTTGTTGTTCGAAAGTATAATCTTTTCAATTTTATAATTACTTTATATCAGATTTGCTACACAATCTATTGTGTCAGGATTCAGTTTACAATTAAAACAACTTTATTAAAATTAAATATAGTTTGCATGCTAATAAATATGTTAATATAATTATTGATAATTAGTCATTTGAATATAATTAAATAATTTTGTACTAAATTTAACTACCAAGACTAGTAAAAAAAATAATTGGAAATTGCAGTTTTTCTAAGTTTAATTTCTAATTACACTATTAAATATTTATAATAATTCCTCCAACAGATGCCATATAAAAATTTTCTTGTCAACACTCATTACTTGAGTATATTGTTCATTTAATTCGTCGAGAAGTGAGAGAATAAAAATATTTAACTAGAATTAGGCCAAAGCAATCTGGAATTTTGGGTTCCAAATAGTTCAATTTTGAAACAGTTTTTGTGGAGAAAATTAAACTGAAAAGCCTTTTGAAAAATAATATTCTAAATCTATAAGAAGTTAAGCTAGATTCATAAGGATTTTAAAAATAGACAAGAAATAGTAAAACTAGCTTAAGTTTGCAGGTTCTGCTACGACTGTATTAGAAAAAGCTTAACTAGAAGTAATTGGTGTTATTTATAAAGTTTTTCTTAGAATAACTTATTTATATAATTTTAACTAGAATTGTTTTCCCAATTTTTTACTACTGATAAAATTCAACTCAGTTAAGCATTGTAAGTATATAATTAACATTCTATCAACAAAACAATTATTGAGATTTCAAATTTTACAAAACCAATGAAAAATTCTTTGACTAAAAATTCGTTTCAATTAATTCATATTTCCCTTAATCAACTATTCCCAATGAGTAATTATTTTCACTTAAATCAAGCAAGATTATATTTTCTAGGGACTTTACAGCTTAAATAATTTTTGCAAACGAATTCAGAGTAAGTTAACAGTTCTTTAATAGTAACTCCTTTAAATTTATTGCATATAATAATACACCAGTTATATCATGAATGAATAAGTCTGTAAAAGGATTATATGAAAGGTTAAGCACAGTTAGATTGGCAAGCAGCCTTTCACTGGCTGCTTTTTATTATCAGGTTCATTTTAAATTATAAAATAAGATTTATTTAGTTGCATTTTGGAAAGCATAAATTAATATCAGCAATTAATTTTATGAATTTAAAGTTCAAAATCACTTTAAATAACTTTATCTTGATCAATTATCTGATACTTCAATTATTAAAATTTTAAATTAATTTTTAATAAAATTCAAACACCAAATATTTGATTTAGATTCTTTAGTTAATTGTGGAAAGTATGGGTTAAGTTTGAAATATTCAAATTATATTTTATTACAAATTATAACTTAATAAGTCTTAATTTAATCTTTTTAAAACAAATTTTATTTACTTATTTTTGTTGAATCTCTAAAATCTTGTTAGCTGCTTTGCTTTAGGTTTACTGTTTCTATAAGCAATTTATGCATAAAGGGGGGGTAATACAGAGCAGTGTTTATAGATAGTCTTGATTTAACTCCAATAGAATTTTATTCTATTAAATTGTGAGCTATGAAGAACTTTATTCATTCACTTAATTTATAAATCAAAATAAAATTTATGAACAGAGAGAATATCAACAAACATTATGATCTCTTATTCGCTCTATTTATCTCTTAGCTTATAAAAGAATTATATTTACAACTCTCGGTTAAAAAGGGCGATGATGAATGGTATAACCTTTTTATCCTGAATCTTTTATAATACCAGCTAAAATCACATGAGGATCAACCTATAATTGTAGGTCATGCACTCTTCGATGTTGCATACTTCTCATATTAGGAATTATTAAAAAGTTTTGAAGGTTAAGACTGCTTAATCAGCGTGTATGAGATTGATGTTATTATAGACTACCCTCTGCATTTAATCATAAATATAGTTTATTTTATTAATATAAAAGGTAAATGTGAAGTTATGATTCACTTAACTCTCTAGGAGATCTTTAAAGAGAGAAACTTAATATAATATATTATTAATTTTCAAATGAAATAATGTCCAGAAACTATGAAAAAATTCAGTTCGCTGGTCTGAAGGAAATCTTACTTTTACTTTAAATCTTAGGGTCCAGAATTAATCAATATTTCCACCTCGCAAGCAGTGATACCTAACAGTTTATGCATTCTTGAGTAAAAGCCTTGCTTATAATTTAGTACTAGTTTGTCTTATTATATATTAATTCTCTTCTCACATCTTACTAAGGCAGTAATCTAAGACCCTAAATGTCGTTAATTTATATTCCTATTTTGCAATTTGGCCTAAGTTCTTTATTCTTACCCCTATATAATTACCCAATCTACCCTAAAATTCTAATTCATTAAAACATGGAAGTTAAGGAGAATTGGGGAATTTATTCTTGCTTAGACACTTTTATATTTTATTTTATAAGCCATTTTAGTAATATAAAATATCATGCATTCTAATTGAATTACAAGATAAATTGATTTTAAGTACTTTATTTCCTTCTAATAATTTTTTGAAACACTTTTTAGATTCTTAACTTAAACTTTTAAAATTATATTAATTAGATCTATTTGAATTCTTAAATATAAAAGTAATTAACTTTCGAAAAAATATATAATAATTTGAGGCTTATCAAGCTTATTTAATTCCGTTACATATTTATGTCTTTCAAATTTTTAAATAAAACTTCTTTTTATTTGGAGAAAATTTTGACAAATCCAAAGTCATTTATATGCATAGATTCTAATTTCAAGTATATCAAATTATTAGAAGTAAATCAATAGAAAAGACCTAGAAAGTCATAACTAATGAGAGTATTAGCGAAACACAAGTTTACTATGGTGTCTTTAGAGTTCATATCAAATTATTGTAAACTCTTCCAATCAAACTAATCGCGTAAGTTTTTCCACTAATTTAATGCATTAAATTTTTTTATTAAATTGCTATATGATGAATCTAAAAGCTATACATATTAAATGTTTTTTACATTTAAAAATTGCTATTTTAAATCTCATTATCATTTTAATGTTAATTTTACCCCTTTTATAATTATAATTGATCCGTACTTACACTTACCTTATCATTTATTTTATATCAAAATCCAATTCCTCTTCACTAATTTCTTTGAAAATACTTTCTTAAAAAATCAAAAAAAAGTGATCAAAGTTAATGATTTGATCTATAAATAATTTTTGAATTCTATTTCCCAGTTTTGCTAAAGTAAAAGCTAATTAATTATTCATAACTTGTGTCTCAATTCTACCAATTTAATATATGCAATCAAAATGGTTCATCCTGGTATAATGAGTTGCAGGAGTAGCTTTAATCTAGAGAGATTTAATAAAACTCATAGTTCTGTAAAATTAATTTTTCTTTTGATTTGACTAAAAAATTGAATTTGGTGTTTTGGCTTTTATTTCAAATAAAATTTTAGAACTAAATGAGATTATAACATTTTATGAGAGAGATAAATGTTTGAATTATTTTAAAAAGAAGTTTAATAAAAATTATGCATAATTCTTTTCTTCAATTATTAATATAAAAAAATTACTACAAGTATTGTAATTCAATAGCGACCTTAAAATTTCTACTGAAGCTATACATTTAAAAAAAAAAAGAAAATTCTTATATTTAATTGCAAGCACAAACCTTTCTCTCTTTATAAATTTATAAAATTTATATTATACAAATTTAATCTTTTTCTTCTAGAAAATAACACATATTTTTTAGAAATAATTATCATTTTAAAATAACTAAAGTCAAGAGAATTTATGCAAATTAAGAATTTTAAAATAATTTAATTTAATTTATAAAAATATCAAATATAAAAAAAAGAGTTAATAGATTTAAATTTTAAGTTCACACATTCTTCAACAAAGTAATTAAATTTATTATTAATATGAATATACCATAAAGAATGAAGGTTTGAGTTCATTCAATTAATGATATAAGGATATATCATCCTATTTAACTTTAAATTGATTCTGATTTCGAAAATTTTGTTAATCATACTTCGGTTAAAAATTGCCAATTATAATTTTAACAAATATTTAAAATATAAATTAAAACTCTTAATTATTTCCATTACTGATAGATTATGATTATTTTTTTAGTTCCAAATGCCAACTGTATAATAGGGTTAATTATTATAAAATTCAATTAATAATTAAAGTCAAGAAACCAATTTTACTAAATTAAGTCCAATGAAGAGTTATACTTTAAAACTTTGATTCTATGTGGATTAATTTAGCTTAAGAAAAATATCATTTCATGCTATGATAAGAAATTTTCAATATCAACGATAGTAAGATATTCGATATGCTGCATTCTTTTAAACTATTTATGATTCTTATTCCTCAATTTTTAATTCTAAAACAAGAAAAATTTGTGTAGGTGGGCAGTATCAAAGTCATAATTAGATTTTTGAGACAAAATAATTCTTAAGTCTTTTACTAGCATATTACTTTTCAATAGAATCATAAGTATTGCAAGAATATTTCATTTAAGTTCAGAAATTAAAGTTGAAAATACTGATAATCTACAAAATTTATAAAATAAATGAAGTGTAATTTTTAAAGGTATTATAAATATCTCATGTATAATAATAAATTTTAAATAAAGTATAATTTCAAATAAATATTTCATAAAAATAAACTGTCATAGTATTGGGGTACAAAACCTATTTTATCATGAAAAGTTATGCTTTTAATAAATTTAATTTATCTGTTTAATTGTTTAATATATATATATATATATAAAAACAGTTGCAATTTTAAATAAAAATATTGTACTAGTTAAATATAATTATATTTTTACTACAGTTCTAATATTTTATTTATTATTAAAAAATATTAATATATTATAATATTATTAAAATTTTTTAATTATAGTATATGAGATTACATTATTTATTAGCATAAATTTTTGATAATTTTGCGTTTATATTATATTTCATTAATAGTAATTCCATTTGATATTGACTTGTTGGAAGAAATTCCAAAATTAAGACAATTTCGAAACATATATCGATATTTTAAGAAAATCTGTTAATGAATTTCTCCAACTAATTGTAAGTTTAAATTTTGATTTTTATTCTCTCATTTTTTTGATAAACATTCATTGTCCGCCAAAGATGCTTACTTTAAGCATTTCCAGCAAAACTTAGACCTCTCATCATTAATTGAGCTTTAAATTTTGGAATGAACTAAAATATCATGATGTCTAAGTAAATAGACTCTAATCTTTTAAACATGTATAGTCTTCTCCCTCTTTAATCTCTTAATAAATTCAAAAAAATTAAAATTTTTTTTAATTCATTTATGATTTGGGGTATAATTAAAGCACAAATATAACGCACAAGTATAGATTAAGAACATTTTTACTAAAAAATTTGTGTTCACTGGTTTAAATTATTATAAAAATTAAAATTGAATATCTTGTAATTTAAATCATTTCTTGCGACTTTAAGCTTTCATGTTAATTTCTTGAAAGAATTTGCTCTTAAACAGTTCTTTCGCTTACTTCACTTATAATCTAATCTAGAAGATCTTCAAGAGAATTTTAATTTAACCAATCTGGTAAAATTTATTACTCTCGGCCAGGGTTATAAAGATAATCTTCAATATTACTGGCAAGAAAATTGGATATATTATTGTTTTCCATTTTGTTTTAAATATACTAATAGAAAATTATCTTTATTTATAAATAGATTTTTTTAGTGGGACAACGAATTTTCTTCATTAAACTTTTCAATTTCGATCAATTTGTTAATTCTATTTCACTTAATGTTAACATTTGCGAAGTTATGAAAAAATAATATTTGGTTTTAAATAGAAAAAAATAGAAAAAAAATATTTTTTATAAACCTAAATCATTTAAGCCGATGAGTATAGTGAATAAAAAAAATATTCTTATAAGTATATTTAGAATTTTGTTTTGTTTTTGTTAAAAATTACTCAGATTTATACATTTTACAATAATAATATGTATAAAAATATTTTTTATTTCACAATTTTAATATTAAAATTAAATGTTATAAAAAATTATGAAATAAAATGTCAAAATAAAAATTAATTTTTCCATTTAAATAATAATAATAATAATAATTATTTAAATATTAAATGCTCTACTATTCATAAACTTTTGATAGTTTTTTTTTAACATAAATTAAGTATTTGAATATTTTGTATAATTTATTATCTAAATTTCAATAAACTTTTTTCTTTTATAAAAATTTGTTTAATATTTAAACTTTCTTAAAATAATTACTTGAATTGTATATTCAAATTATACTATATTGAAATATATACAATTTTGAATATATAAAATTTGGAAATTAATAGTTAAAGAAGTAATTAACAATATCACTCAAAAAATTTATCAAATTATTCTAATCTTTCATATTTTGCAAGAAAATAACCTAATTATTAATTTATACGCATTACTATACTCCTTCCTATTTGACTCATCCGTGAAATTTTATTTCTAAAAGTTTATGTATTTTAAGGCAAATAATGTGCTGAGAGAAATTTAAACAAAAAGCTATTTTTATTAAAAATTGAAAATAAATTGTATTTCTAAAACTCTAAATTATTATAAATTAAATTTTATTATAATATATAGCAATCAAATAAGAAATTTTTGATATAAATAATGTGAAAAATAAATATTTAAATAAAAAATACTAAACTAGCTGATTTATGTTTCTCTAAATCTTTCTATTTACTTTCTTTGTAGAAAATAGGTATTTCTTGTTTCAGTTAGCCTAAAAAATCTTGTGGTTAGAAATAAATCATATATTTTTTTAAAAAGCTTTCATATTTCTTAGTTTATTATAGCAATTATTAAATGAATTTAGTTAACAATATCACTTTGATTTTATTATTATTATTATTATAAAGGTAATTTACATTAATTTTTTTATCTATAAATAAAGTTTAGACATTTAAATTTTAAGTTCACACATTCTTCAATAAAGTTATTTTTATTTTTAGTAAATTGAATAAATTTTAGAATAATTACTAAAATTATCTAAATTAAAAATTAAAATATTCTCTTTAATTGGTCGAAGCACAAGTTTTATATAAAAATTTAGCGTCCTTATTCTATTTAAAATATGTAATAAGACAGGCTAATAATTGAATTTCTTTTTTCTCAATTTTATTGAGAAAAATAGAAAAACTTATATAATCAGATTAGAATTGGAAAAATAATATAAAGAATTTTGAAATATGAATTTATAAATATTCACTTTAATTTGATATAACTAATATTAAACTATTAATAATTTTCATATACAATTGTAATTAATATCCTAAAATTATCAATAAATATATTATTAAAGTTGAGAAACCAATTTTACTATATTAAGTCCAATGAAGAGTTATAATTTAAAAATTTGATTCTATGCGGATTAATTTAGCTTAAGAAAAATATCATTTCTTGCTATGATAAGCAATTATCAACATCAATGATAGTAAGATATTCGATATGCTGCATTCTTTGAAATAACTAATGATGTTTATTCTTCAATTTAAAATCTTCGAATATTTTCATATTCTGTTTGCATTCATTATCAAACTCACAATTGGATAAACGTGAAATTTTAATAGTAAGGTTTTTTACTTATATATTTCTTTTTTATAGGATCATCAGTATTGATTAAATAGTGGAAATAATTAAAGATTTGTAGTATATAATAATTATTTAATAAATTTTTATTTGATATTTATATAAGTCAATTTATTTAATAACTGAAAAAAAGAATTTAATAGTTTGAACTTGTAATAATTTATAACATTTTATGCATAAAACATTGCTTTCACAAATCCATTTTAAATTTATTTAAATACTTTTTAATCTTATTAATAAAATAACAGTGAAAATTTATATCTACTTTAAATATTAGTTCCATAAAAGTACTTTCAATTTAAAAACAATTATTATAATTTGAATTAAATTTTCTAATTAAAATGATTCTTTTGAGTGAAGTTTTAAATTATACAAAAAAGTCTATAATTAAAATATTTGTTATTAATATAATAACTTTTTAATTTAATTGTTATTATTTAATTTAATTCAATAAATAGTAATTCCATTTAACATTGACTAGTCGGCAAATATTCCAATATCAGAGTAATTTCAAAATAAATTTAGTTAATTTTTGAAAATCTATGAATGAATTTTTCCAATTGATAGTGGTTTAATATTAATATTTTTTATCATTCTTGTTAACGGTCATTTTACATAGTTACCATTAGATGTTTACTCTAAGCATTCCCAGCAAAACTAAGTGCACGCATCATAAATTAAGCTCTAAATTTTGGAATAAACTTAAAAATCATGATGTCTAAGTAAATAGACTCTAATCTCTTAAACATGTAAAGTCTTCTCTTGTTATTTTCTCCAAATAGTTAATTTGTCTTAACATCAAGATTTATTTAATATTACACATAACTTAATTTAATTAAGATTATAATATATTTAATCAAGCTAAATTAATTTAAACATTCAAACCTACCTTATTTAATTGAGATATCAGAAATTATTATATATAATAATTAATCTCCAGTGCTTTATATTTTATTTAATGAATTCTAGCTTTCAAGTTCATTTCTTCTAACAATTTAACTCTTAATAGTTTCTTCGCTTTCTTGATTAAAAATTTAATTATCGTCAAATGCATTTTCACCTTTAATTTCTTCTAGAATATCTTAATCAAATTTACTTAAGGAAGTAGATTATTTGTTTGTTATTCTGAATTATTAATGATCTTAGAAATTGATATTTTTGTCCATTTTAAATTTAATTATACTTCTAAAAACTAATCTAATTTATATCATATATTATTGTATTACAACAAATTTTCTATTATATAACTTTTGGAAGAATATATAATTTTAAATATCAAATTTAAATTGAAAACCTTAAAAAATTAATTAGATTTTGAATTAAAGATTTTTTGTTGCAATAAACAAAATTTGTTTTAAATTTTTGTTTAAATGATTTGATGTTTATAATTATTTAAACAAACTTTTAATTCTTTTATTTGAAGAATATTTTTTTAGATAAAATATTTGATTTTCAATACTATAGATGTTTTAATATATAAACTTATTAAAGTCATTAAAAAATATGTAGAATAAATATTTTAATTCATAAAATGATTTACAAATGAAGCTTGTACCTTTCTTTCTAAGATCAATTTTTTATCTAAACAAGTTGCTCTTGTTAATTAAATATTGAAAAAAACAAATTTTAATATAAATTTATAAATTATCTTTCATAAGCTTCTAAAAACATATTAGATTCATTAAGCTTTAAATTAAATCATATATTTTTATATTTGTAATTATTATTGATACATTTTTTTCATATTAAAATATTTTAATTTATTTGTTGTGAGAATTTAGTTTATCAAGGAAAATTAAAAATAATTACATTATTTTTATTATATAAATTAATTTAATTTTCCATATTATTTTATATAAATAAAAATGCATTTTAAGAGAATAATATAAAAATAACTAGTAATTTCTTCCTTTTAGCATATTTTATAGATGATATTATTAGAAATTAATCAAATTGAAATGTAAAAATTGGTAAAAAAAATAAGATAAATAATATTTTGCAATCAAAATAAAATATCTATGAAGCAATTATTATAAGTTTGTATTGAAGAATAATTAAATTACAAATTTTATTTTAAAATTCTTAATAATATAATAAATAACTTTCTTTACATTTCATTACAATCAATAAAGTGAATCATAAAAAAAAAATCAATAAATTTATATATAATTTCAAATTTTATCAAGCAAAATTCTTTTGTCAGCATTATCTTGATATTTTGAAAGTAAAACTTTAGAGAAACTTTATCTTAAATCTATAGATTTCAATTTGGTGTTTTAATTCAAACTGAGTAAAATAATTTAATAACCTGTGTCACCCAGATTTTAGTTATTTGAAAGATCTAACTTCTATAATTATTTGGGGGTGTCTAAGTCGGTGCAAAAAATTTTTCAAAATCCTAAGTCGGTGCAAATTTTTTTTTCTCAAAAACATCAAAATCCCTAAGTCGGTGCATGATCAATTTTTGACATTTTTGATATATTTTATCATCCTACCCCACATAAAAAGTATCATTATTAGCTAAAATTTATGTCTCAGCTTCTGAATCGAACTCCTTCATGAAATTTTGATCATAGGACACTTATAATATTATTACAAAAATATTTTTTCTCTGTGACAGATATTCGTTTAAGTAAAATAATAATATATTGTTTCATATTTTAATATCAAATTAGTCAGTAAGCAACAAAATTGGGGAATAAGAATATCATTATTATTCGATAAATTTAATAATAATGTCTGGCCATATTATAAAAACCATTGACTAAATTAATTGTCTTTTTTTAAATACACTCATTTTTGTGTAAGAAAGGCCAGACATTATTATTTAATTTATCGAATAATAATGATATTCTTATTCCCCAATTTTGTTGCTTACTGACTAATTTGATATTAAAATATGAAACAATATATTATTATTTTACTTAAACGAATATCTGTTACAGAGAAAAAATATTTTTGTAATAATATTATAAGTGTCCTATGATCAAAATTTCATGAAGGAGTTCGATTCAGAAGCTGAGACATAAATTTTAGATAATAATGATACTTTATAAGTGGGGTAGAATGATAAATTATATCAAAAATGTCAAAAATTGATCATGCACCGACTTAGGGATTTTGATGTTTTTGAGAAAAAAAATTTTGCACCGACTTAGACCCCCCCAATTATTTTTAATTAAAAATTATTAAATTTACTTGAAATTTTATAATTTAATTTCTTAATCCTAGAATTTCCTTCTATCAACAGACTTATCGTGTTGGATGAAAATACGTTTAACTTACAACTACTTAAATTCAATGAGAATCTACTTGTAAGTATTTTACTGAATAAACTTTTGAGGTTAGGAGAGTAGCTGGTCTCACTGAAGTCATTGTGACTTAAATCTACAAATCTAAGTTGCCTTAAATTCTCAAGACATTGAAAGAAGGGTTCGAAAGACTAAAATGTCAAATTGCAATTACTAAGGTTTAAGGTTATTAGATTTGGTGTGAAGTTCATGCATGAGTATATTTTAAGTGCTCCAAAATCCTAAATAGGATTACATGATAAATTCATCTAGGTCAAATTCGTCAAGTTATTTGCTATTGAGGCAGTATAGAGCATGTTACAAAATTACAGACCAAGTTAATAATAAAATACTTCAATTATTAATCATATTATAGTTAATTATGTTGCATATGAAGAGTCTTAATTTTTCCTGGGTCTAATATTTGTAAAAAACTAGATTAGAATTTCTTGATTTATAAATAAATTTGATTGTTAGATAAATCAATATTCTCTATAATATGGTTACCCTAGATTATAAATGTAAAAAGATTTTCGAAATTAATATCTTGTAAATTTAATCTTTTTACTTTTAAGCATCTATTTTTAGTTATTTGCTTTATGTTGCAATTAAAACTTTGATATTTTAACATTATATAATTGATAACAAACTTGATAATTTAAGCAAATTTTAAAATTATTCTAATTTTATTCAATTAAATATATTAGAGGACCTAATTTCACATTTTGAGTGTTTTAACTAAAATAATTAAAAAATTAAGTTAAACGTGAATTTTATTTTCAAAAAAAATATTAATTTAATATAATTCTTTTAATAAAAATGGATTACTAATGTACCAAATTATTTTAATAGACAAAGGTGTCATATAATCGAACATCAACTTAGAAATCTATAATCTTATTTTCTACATTATCAGAAAACTGGAAAAATTGGCTATAAAATTCTTTTTTGATCTTTTCAAAATATTTTTCATATTCATTTTAATTTCGAGAGTAATTATGTGATCGATTTAGCATCATCGAAAAACTAATGAGTCCAACTCCAAACTTTGTTTACATAATATCATCAATTTCATTTTCATTAACATCTATGTCACAAATATTTTGAAATGTTTATCCGAGATGTTAGATTATCAGATAAAAATAAATATTAATTATAATTTGATTGATAAATGGCAGCTCTTATCAATATTAATTTCATGAGTTTAATTGGATTAATAGATATTAAATATTAAATTTAAATTATAGAAAGAGCTTCAAAATAAATATCAAAGTTTTTGAATGATTAAACTTTTAATTTCTTAATTTAATTTGATTTTTTAGCTAAAACTAGAGCTAAAAGGCATGAGATTTCATGTGGATCTATTTAATAATAAATTTAAAACAATATTAAATATTTTTTAATAATTCGTGATTTATCTGAAAATATATGTTGTTTTAAAATTTATTTAAACAAATATATAAACATAATTTAGGAAAAAATTCATTCAAAATTCTCAATGATGTGAATTTATATACTTGACAATTTTTTCCAGTTTTTCTAGAATAATGAAATTCTTTTAAATATAATACAAAAGATTTTTTACTTTAATTCAATATAAATTTTATATCAATATTCAGATAATCAAATTTGTTACACTTTAAAAATACCTAAATATCAATTAAATAATATATTTATTAATTTTCATATTTTATGATAAATAATATTGACAATAATAATATTAATTGGATTTATAATTTAATTAAAACTAAATGGATTTTTATCAGATTAAATTCTTTGAGATTTTTTAGTTTTAGTTAAATTTCTTAATGATTTGATGTAAATTTATTTTAAGTTTAATGAATCCTCTATAAATTTAATGCAACTCATTTTGTTAATTAAATTACTTAATGATTGACATTTAATCGTTTCAATTTTTGTTTTATCTATATGACTATTATATTAAATAAAATAATTTTTAGTATACATTTCAATTTATTATAACCGAGGTAATTTTTCCAAATACCCCCCCCACCATGAAAATACCTATAAATGATATTTTATATAAGTATTTAAAATAGTTTTTCAATTATTAGAGCAGCTGTACATTTTAATAATTATTTTTCATTTTTAATTTCTTTAGTAGTATACTGATAATTGAATATATTTCAGAAATTTACAAAACATATAAAAATCTATATATAAAACATTGAATATAGCTTTTATAAATAATTTTTAATAATACAATTAGAAATTTATTATAAGAAATATGCTACTTTAATACTAAGATTTTAGACTAAATTTATATTAATTATTTCTAAACAATTTATATTTAATTATAATGAAGAAATCAATAATAAATTCGTCCATTTTCATATTCTAGTCAACAATTTCGAATGATTATAAACCAAGTATCATCATATTGCTTAGAAAATTCTAGTAAATCTCATCTCAAACTAATGTGCTATCTATATCTCTTAACTCTACTTCTTTAATATCATAGGATTGATTTGTGAAAAATAGCATTAAAGCTAAAAGTTCTGGTCTATTGTCCGGTGCGTACCTCAATATAATTCTTACATCATATGTCAAAACTTTTGGGGGATCATTTATGAATCAAATCTACAATACTAGAACTAAAGATGTTTTTGAGCTTTTAATAAGTAGGGTACATTTTCACGAGGGTTGGAAAACACGTAGAATCTATTTTTAAGAGATATTTATCTATAATGTTAAAAACACACAAACATATCTATTAATAAAAAATAAATTCTTCGTATTTTCCGCTCCTAAATTTACCAAGAGCAGGTACTCTAATTTATCTAAACTTAAAAAGCATCTTTGGTTCAGGTATTGTCGTTTTGGTTCGAAATGGCACACCCCAACTTTCTTTAAAACTTAAAATTGCACGAGAGTATTTTACAGATCCATTTTATTTTGAATAGTGATTGCAACTATGTCCTTATATCTGTTTTAATTCTCAGTTATTTATACTAAGTTTTTGCATTAAACAATTCCAGCGAAAGCTAAACTTCTAATTAAAAGCTAAGCCTTCATCTTAGGTAGATATGAAAATATCAAAAGCTCTACAGGTTTACTTTTGAGCTATTAAAATATGTGAATTGATCTGATTTTCTAAGATTTTTAATGCTATTAAATATCTTAGATTCTCTAGATTTCACTTTATTTCAACTCTTCTGGTTCTATAATTCTTGCTGTAAGTGCAATGTTTGAAGCTATATCATTTGGAATTTGATCATGCTAGACTTTCAAGACTAAATGTGTATTATTTTCTCGCTATTTATAAAAATATAAAAATTATAAATAAGTGAGTTTTAAAACTATTTTAATAGCTAGTTTAGCATTGATTCACGACTCTAATTTGATGGGTCATTCTCAAATTTAATATTGAATGTATTTTCCATTTATTACTTAAAATTAACTTTGATATTATTAAATCTGATTAATATATACAATAGATTTTCATTTTTCAATTTTGCAACAAATATTTCATCATCGATGTAAAAGTTAGATAAATTTATAAATTATATTTTCAGTCATAAATAATTATTAAGATTATCTAAAATATTTTGATACAATTTTCATATAATTTAACTTTAATCTAAACAATGTTATTTAAGGCTTTTCAAAAGAAAAAGAATATTTAGATATAATTAAAATGCACTTGTGTTGAGAAATTTAAATAAATTCTACAAATTGAGAGAGTAGCTTCTTTCACTGAAATTATTGTGACTTAGGTTTACATATTTAAGTTAAGTTAGATGTTCAAGCTGTATGGGGCTTTTAACTTAATTCTAAACCAAGTTAATTTTTATACTCTTATAAATATAATCTTAAGTTTAATAGATTATAAATATTAATATTAAGTCAATTGTAAATAAAATGTGATAATTACGGTATAAATATGAGAGAAGAAAATTTTAAGATTTCTTGTTGCTCTAATTATCATCATGAAGTCAGAATTCAATTTTTTGTTAGAAGCATTTAAAAAGTATCTAAAATACATTTATTATTTTATTCTTAACTTTCTACTAGTTTGACTAGATAAAATAATGATTTCAATAATTTTTTCTAAATAGTAATGTCAAGGTGAGAGAAATACCACTCCTTATTTACTACAAATAATTTTATTTCCCAATAATATTTAAGTTTATATTCTTCCACGTTTTAGTTGATGCTTATCCCATGGCTATTTTATCTAATAAGGTTTGAATAAGTTGGAAAATTTTCCATTATAATTGAATTTTTTATAGTTAAATATTCTTAATTGATTGATTAGTTTAAAAATTTTCAAAAACAAGCTAGTTTTAAGTCATTGATGTTAGAATTATTTTTATTGAATCGTTTTTTTTATTGCTAAATTTCATAATTAAAACCAATATTCCCAAAGATTGTTTTTCAATTTAAATATATAAAAACAAATTTAATCTAATTCTCATTTATTTAATTCTACTAGATTTGATAATTAAAGTTTATATTGAAATGTTTAATAATTATTTTAGTACATCTGTATGAAAATATTTCCAGACCTTGTTTTAAAGTGTACATGAATTAGCACATTAAATATGACCTAAACTACACTTTCTTTAATTATTTAATCACTTCATTTAAAGCGAAAATTAATTATACTGGTTAGTTAGTTGAACTTTGAATCTTTTATTTTAAATATATCTACTAAAATGTTATAATGCCAAGTACAACTTAAAATTCTGATTCTACTGAAGTAATGATTTAAATTAAAATTTTAGATACTTGGAATTCATAACTATCATATCTT